>JAPYZI010001593.1:0-42285 GCA_030523105.1 Ophioninae sp. A BG-2022a
GGGTATGTATGGAAAAATTTGCAAAAATCGATGGTCCGACTTTGAAATTCTGCCAAAAATCGAAAAATCATTGGATTCTAATGATTAAAAAAGCATTTTGAAGATAAAATCATAACGAAGAGATCAAGCGCAAAGCGGAGCGCCAAACCCCAAAGGGAAAAAAGTTATCGACGTTTGAGTGAAAAAACGTATTTTGCCCAAAAATGGAAAAAAATTTTGGATTTTTAATATTTTTTGTATAGGTCCATTTTGATGTAATTTGATCCCCTGAACACGAATCAACCGTTCATTTTTCCCGAAAGCCAAAATTTCGACCGAAAAATCATAAAAAACTGGTAAAAACATGATTTTTTTCGCCGCGCGCGGTGCTTCGAAGTCTAATCGAAGTTGAATCGTAGATCAAAGCGTAAAATTTGATAGACCGAGTAGAGAGAGAGAGAGAGAGAGAGAGAGAGAGAGCGAGCGAATCGTTAGATATTTATTAACCGTTCGGTGGCGGCGGGACTAGGCGTTAATCGTAGACTCGGTGCGGGTGTCGACGGTCGGTCCGGCTCGTTTCCGGTGCCCGGTGCTCGGGTGCGCCCGACGACGGACGGCGTTCACTCGTCGAAAGCTCGCAGCACGAAGTAATACGAGAGGGCCGTATTCGAGACCTCGACAAAAACGGTACGAGTATCGCGTTTGTCGGGAAGAGTAAAAATATAAACGACAGGGAACAGAGGGCCCGCGATCGCGAGGCGCCGCGGCGCAGGGCCGGCCGAGAACGAGAAAGAATCCCCGGTTATTTGTTCAGGAATTGGAAAAAACTCACGTTGACGAAGAGATCGACGGATACGTTGGCTATTCCGCAGGTCGTAAGAACGAACGGCTTGTACATGAGCATGACGAAGACGTCGTTGGCGAGACGTTTCCTGCCAGAGCCCGGCCAGTCGCACGAGTAAACGGCTTCTCGCAGATCTTCGCTCTGCAAGCACGCCCAACGGGGAGAGAGAGAGAGAAGAACGGGGCGGTGACCGCGAGGGGTCGGTAAAGAAGGAGACAAAACTAAAGGAAGGAGAACGGTCAACCTCGGTCGTGAGGCACGTCCCCAGCCATCCGTGGATGAACGTCTGGGCCAGTTTCATGGCCATGAAGGTCAGAGCGACCACGGTTTTCCGGAGACTCATCTGCGAAGCGGGTCAACAACGCGTAAAGAGAGAGAGAGAGAGAGCGGGGCCGGGGGCGAGGACTCACGTGAAGAAACTGATAAAGGAGTACGCAAACGGTGAGGGCGTTGAAGACGGTTTGCCAAAGAATGACGGGTCCGTAAATTTGATCGACGCGCCGACGGGCATCGGCGAGCCTCCGGTATCCGGTAGCGCACTCGCGCAAATCCCGACGATAATCATCGCTGGTCGCCAAGTTTCCGAGCCGATGGGCGAGAGCGCGCAATTGTCCGGAAATTTGAAAGACGCAGTAGGAGAAGAGAGCGTCGGTGAGGGATCCTATTACCGCGGAGATAACGACGACGCAGAGCTCGAAGATAAAAACGAGGGTGAATCGCCAGGTGCGAGGCTCGACGGTCCAGGGATAGAGGGCGGCGAACGGGCGCGTCGGGTGAACCAGTTTTCCATACCGCAGGCGTACGACGAGCAACCGGAGAAACGGTTTGAGGAAAGTCAGGACGAAAATGCCCCAAGCGGAGAGAACGAGGAGAACGGCCGGGCGATGAAACCGGGAGAGCGGGGAGAGCAGGAACGGGCGGAGGGTCTCGTCGGTGAGATCCCGCTCGAAGACGAGACCGAGCTCGACGTCGAGATCCCTCAGGCGATCGCGACGCGTCGTCAGGGAGACGGCCTTGGCGTTCCGGAAAGATTCGCGGCTCGATTAAAAAATGTCTCGGTCCCGAATCGGCGGAGGAGGCGACGCGGCCGGGATACCTCGAAGAGAACACTCGAGAGACCCATCGTCCAGCCGAGCCCTCTCAACAGCGGGAGACGCTCCGATCGTTCCCGGTAGGTGTACCCGACGTGCCCGAAGGCGACGACGAGAACGCTCGCGAGGTGAAGCCGGGTCAACGCGCGATTCGGGATCGTCGCGAGGCGCTCGGCCCCCGGACCGACCCAGCAACGCCATCGCTTCAATTTTCTCGCGCACGAGTCGTATATTCCCAATTGCCGCGACGTCCTCGTCCCCGTCCTCGTCCCCGTCCTCGCTCCCGGCGTCATCGGTCCCGTCGTCGCGCGAAAACTTTCTCGATCGAGTCGCTACGATTTCACGAGCGTCTCTTCTCCCGAGTTCGCTGCGAGGAGGCGTCCGCGACTCGAGGACTCGTCACGGCGCGGGTTCGTTTCGTCGAGCCGGAGGCGCGCGCGACCTTCCTCGCGACGATCGAAGGTACCCCGTCGCGGTAGGCGGTTCCGCGGAGAGCCGAGTTCGCTTCCGTTCCGAACGGTATTACCTATTCAGAGATTACGGATACGACCCCCCTTCCCCCGGTCGGCGGCGCTCCCTCGGAGCGACCCGCGCTCCCGCAAGAGCGCCGCCGGGCGCCGATCCTTCGAACGTTTCGCAGTCGCGACGGAGACCCGCTCGACGAAGCGGGAGCGCGCGGACGATCGCGCGATTCGACCGACCGGATAAAACGACACGAATCGATCGTTCCTTCGAGATTTATTGATCGATCGAGAACGGTAAGCTACGACTAGTGATCCAGGTTCGAGGTTCGGGTCCGAGCGCTCTCTCTCTCTCTCTATCTCCGTCTCCGGGACGACGAACGCTCGCGCGATCCCGCTCACACCCTCAGAGTTCGCAGCACGAAGTAATACGAGAGGGCGGTGTTGGCGACCTTGAAGAAAAAGAGACGGGGATCGCGGGTCGCGACGAGGACGGGACCGCCTCGGCGATCGGCCGGGCGAACGTCGTTCGCGGGTAAACTCACGTTGACGAAGAGGTCGACGGATACGTCGGCGACGCCGCACGTCGTCAGGACGAACGGTTTGTACACGAGCATGACGAAGACGTCGTTCGCGAGACGCTTCCGTCCGGAGCCCGGCCAGCCGCAGGCGTACACCGCTTCTCGCAATCGTTCGCTCCGCGAACGAACGAAGGATCGATCGCTCGAGGTCGGACGTTCGGAGGGAGGGAGGGAGGGAGGGAGGGAGTACGGTACCTCGGTCGTCAGGCACGTGCCGAACCACCCGTAGATGAAAGTTTGAGCGGCTTTCATCGCTATGTAAATCAAAACCTCGATCGTTTGCCGGACGTTGAGCTGCAAACGGTAAAGAAACGCGCGTTAACGGGGCGAGAGCGGGCGAGCCGACGGGGGTCGTTAAGGCGGCGGTCGCGCCAGCGACGACGACACTCGCATTGACGAACTGATAAAAGAGGGTGCAGACGGTGATCGCGTTGAAGACGGTGATCCAGAGAACGATGGGTCCGTAAATCCGGTCGAGACGATCCCGACACCGCTCGAGGGTCTCGTGTCTGCTCGCGCACTCCCGGAGCTCTCGACGATAATTCTCGCTCGACTCCAAGTTTCTCACTCGATGAGAGAGAACCCGGGTTTCCCCGCAAATTTGGAACGCGTAATACGCGAAGAGCGCGTCGGCGGTCGAGCCCGTTACGGCGCAGATCACCGCGACGTAACCCTCGAACGCGAACGCCACCCAAAATCGCCAAGTTCGAGGCTCGACGATCCACGGGTAGACGGGACTCAGCGGCCGGGAGTAACGAACGACGCGACCGAGCTTGACGAGCCGAGCGCCCATTCGGAGGAACGGCCCGATCACGTACGATCCGAAGATGGCCCAAGTCGAGATCACGAGGAAAAGGATCGGTCCGTGGAAGCGGGAGAACGGCGAGAGCAAGCGCGGACGGAGCGCCTCGTCCTCGAGTCCCCGCTCGTACCCCAGGCTCAGATCAACGTCGAGCTCCGTCAGCCGATCTCGATTGTTCGTCAGGAGAGTCATCTTGACGGGTCACGATCGGGTCTCGGTAAGCGGGGATTCGTATCGGTCTTGGTCGGACTCGCCGAGGCCCGTGCGAACGATCGACGCGGGACGGCTCGCTTCGAGGCCCCTCGCGGCGAGCCCCGAGTCTCGTCGGAGCCCGAACGGCCCTCGGGAGCGTTTTCGCCGTCTCTCGGATCGCCCCGAACGAACGAACGAACGAACGAACGAACGAACGAACGAACGGGAGGGATCGAGACCAACGGGGAAAACGGAGGACGAAGCCGTCTCCGCACGGGCCGAGCGAGCGAACCCTCGTCTCCGGATGTACCTTGAAGATGATACCCGCGAGGCCGATCACCCAAGCAAAGTTGCTCATGAACAAGACCCGTTGAGCCAGGGTGCGATAGCTGTACACGACGTATCCCCAAGTTACGAAACCGACGCAGCCGAGGTGGAGGAGCGTCAGCGAACGATCGCGCACCGTCCCGAGCGACTCCCGGCGCAGTCCGATCCAAAGACGCCACCGGTCCAGCTTTTTCGCGTACGCGTCGTACCTCTCGAATTCGCCCGGCATTCCCGCGAGATCTCTTCCTCCCGTTCTCGACTCTTTCCGATCCAATTCCGATCGTTTTCCTCGCGAATAGCCGGTTCGTCGATTCTTCGATGTATCCTCGGAACTCGCGGACCGTTTCGACGATTTTTTTCTAATTAATTCGAGGGGACGGAGGGACGATCGAGCATCGAGGGAAGCGTGGAATTTCCACCGTTCGGTGAGAACACTCGAGGTATCGATTTTTCTCGGAAACGCTCTTGCGTCCGAGTCGGGCTCAAAGTTGTTCGAGGGAAGAGGCGCGCGTCGCGTAATAGCGCGTTCGCTCGCTCGACGCCCGACGTGTCTCTTCTCGCGCCTCGTTGTCTCAAAGTTGACGATCGAGGGTCGAGGAGGAAACTCCGGTGGGCGGTTCCGCGGATCGTTCCGTTCCGAATCTCATTACGCATTCAGGTGCGACGATCCGACCGGCTCGGTGTCCCCCCCCCCGCGGCTCGCGCCCCGCGGCCGCGGTGTCCGTCAGTGCTCGCTCGCCGCAGCGGCGGGCCGCGCGACGTCCACCCTTGATCGCGTACCTTTCAATCGCGAGAGGAACCGCGTCCGCGTACGAGTAGGCTTTTTTTATTTTCCTCGGCTCGAAGGATTCGCAAAACGAGACAACACGGGTGAGATCGGTAAACGAAACTCGCGATCGTTCGCTCTCAAACACGCAGCGATCGTTCGAACGGACGCTGCGGCTCGGCTCGAGAAGGCCGCGGTGGTGAACGCGTTTTCGACGATTCGACCCCTTTGTTCACTCGTCTCGACGATGGCTGATTTTCAACCAAATTCCAGACTTGCTCGTAAGAATGTTGGCCGTTTGATCGTACTCGAGCGGTGAACGTATCCTTGGACTCGGTTCGACCTTGTAGTCCGACAATAGAGCGACGAGGCCCACCTTCGTTTGGATATAGGCAAATTTCGTTCCTGTTGAACCAACAGCGCCGTATTATCGAGTCACCGAATCGAGAACGAGCGTCACGAGCGTCGCGATCTTTCCGAGTTTTAAAAAAAACTTGCGACGCGTACGTATATAAAAACCAAAAAAAAGAAAAAAGACGCACACACGCACGGACGCGCAATTACGGAAGGAAGAGGATCGATCGAATCGGTTCGAACCGGAGAGCGCGAAAGATCCGCGACGTCGCTCCCGCGAAAAGAAGAAACGTATAGAAAAGAAGCGAACTCACCGATGCAGACGCGAGGTCCTTCGCCGAACGGCAGAAAGGTGCAACTCCCGCGTAACTTTTTCTTCTCCTCGAGGAATCGCTCGGGATCGAATTTCCAAGGTTCCGGATAGAAGCGAGGATCTCGATGTATCGCGTGTATCGGGACGAGGACCTTGACGCCCTCCTCGATGACGAGATCGCCGCCCGGTATCTCGTAACTCTTGTTGCACAGTCGCGGTACCACACCGACCGGCGGATGCTTCCTCAACGTTTCTGCGCGACGAATCGTTTAAAACGCGCGTCGGTATCTTTCGCGCTGATCGAACGACGCGAGGGGTGCCCGATCGATAATACGCGTCGACCGATCGATTCCGAGCATCGTTCGACGATAAACGAGAAATCGCGACGCCTCGTCTCCGAAGAGGCCTTCCGTTATCGAGGAGAGCGCGCGAGAGGAGAGACGACCGGACGAGGGCAACTTACCTACGGTCGCCTCGAGGAGTACCCGTCGTCGATCGTTGCGACCGTTTCTCGCGCTTGCGCCAACGATCGACGGCTGGGTGGGGGAAGCCTCGGGTGGGAAGGGTTCTCGCGTCGATGCGAATCGCGCGACGCGCGACGCGAGAGAGGGAGACGCAGCGGGAGAGGGAGCGCGAGAGGGAGAGGGTGCGCGAGAGGGAGTGGGAGCGCGAGCGGGAGAGCGAGGGAGAGGGAGCGAGAGGGAGAGGAAAAAACCCGGAGAAACGTACGAGCCGGGAGAATTTTTGCCAGGCTCGGGTAAACTTACCGCGAACGACGCGATCTAAAAATTCCATTTCGGAAATAGCCTCGTAGCTGAGCGAACCGTGCTTTCTCAGGGTCGCGACGATCTCGTTGCGGAGCCTCTCTTGTATTTCGGGATTCGACGCGAGCTCGTACATGGCGAAACTCATGGTTGTCGACGATGTTTCGAAACCGGCGAGAAAAAATATGTAGGCCTGGGCGGCTATAGCGTTGTCGTCGATAACTGCGATTAATCGAGCGGACCCGTTACCGTACGATCGGCTCTTTTTTTTTCTTTTTTTTTTTTTTTTTTTAACAATCTCGACAACCGCGAGAGGCGGACCACTGACCAAAGTCCGAGGTTTTTTCCGAGAGCGTCTCGTTTCCGTTGTCGAGAATTTTCTCGCGAGTCTCGGCCGCCGGCTCCCGCTCCTCCTCCTCCTCCTCCTCCTCCTCGTCCTCCTCCCTTCCGCGAAGACCGCCGCCGTACTTCAGTTGCATCAACAGCTGCATCACGTCGCTTCTGACGCAATTGTTGACCCGCCTGTACTCGAGCATGTCTCCGACGACGTTCGTGAAGTACAGGCTCACCTTTCGAACCGCGAGAACTCTTTATTATCAAGGACGATCTCGTACGAGTGGAACGGGGTCGTCGAGAGTCGAGCGAAGCCGAGACTCGACGAGAACGTACAACGGGGGGGGGGGGGGGGGGTCTTACGTCGCTGGGTGTCAGGGCCCTCCGGAAGAATTTGAAAGCGCCCGGCAGGTAGGTTCGTACGATTCTCTTGAGGCTGATGAGGAGAGAGGGGTCGAGAACTTTGCGGCACATCGCGCGAAACTCCGAGTCTTCCTCCCGTATCGAATTCGTCTCGAGACCGAAGCAACACGTCGCGATCACCTCGGTCGTGAACTTGGCGGCCAAGTCCCGAAACTCGACCGTTTCCTCGTTGTCCGCGAATTTCTTAACGAATTCCTGTTGGCCGAAGGAACGGTCGAGACGTTCGAGCGACGTTTCGAATCGATCGTGTCAAGCTCGAGGCTCCTCTCGCCCGAGCGTCCTTACCGAGAACCCGCCGCCACCGAAGGAACCCTCGGACGATAAACGGAGGGTAAAATCGGGGCGACGTCCCGAGTCCGATCGTCGGATAAACCGATTCGAATCGAACGCGGCGGGACGGGGGTCGTACCTTGTACTTTTTCGATGACTCGTCGATAATGGGGAACATTTGACGTATTTTACCAGCCGTGAAAGCCGGAGACAATTTGCTTCGAAGAATTCTCCACCTGGGACCCGACAGATTTATCAAATTAGCGCAGAGAGGATCCGCGCTCTCGTTCATGACGATGCCGCGACCTGCGAGCGATAAGATAATTCATTCGACGACGCGATATCCGTCTCCTCTCTCGTTGCGCAACGCGACCGGGGATTCGACGCGTTCGAGAGAGACAAACGCGCGTCGCGCTCGCGGCGATTCGTGGAAAAATAATAACAAAGGTGGTTCGAGCAAGGCCGGAGCGAAATCTCCCGGAGATCCGAGATCGAGGCGATCGCGCGCGAGTCGTTGCTCCGAAGGAGCGACGAGAGCGGTTCGCGACGACTCGCCCGTAACGACGACGACGACGACGAGAACGGTTCGCCGGACGATTCGGCCTCTCGGGAATCGGAGAATCAAGAGCGAGGAAGGAAGAGTAGCCCGCGAGAGGCCGCCGAGACTCACCCTGGAAATGGTGAAAGTCCTTGACCAAGACGAGTTTCACGAGTTCGGGATCTCGGAGGAGAAGAACGGGCGTTCCGAGCTCGTATATGCCGACGCAAGCGTTTCCCTCGTACGTCTCGTAGATCTCCTGGAGACTCTCGGCCATCGTCCTTCGGAGGAGCGTCACGTCCCTCGTGTTCCCGAAGAGGAGTCGGGGCTCCGGCCCGGGGACTCGACGGCTCTTCCAGTAATCGTTGTTTCTCACGAGGTAACGGTAGACCCCGAGAACCGTCGCCGCGGCGAGCAGGATCGCGACCAACATTTTTCCTCGCGCTTCTTTCCCGAGCGTTATCGTCGTCGCTGGCCGCGAGGATCGCGAAAGGACGCTCGATCGAGGTTCGGAGCGAGGAACGGCGACGCGCCGAGGAACCGATGCGACGCGCGCGTCCGAGATCTTCCGAGTGAGACCGGGAAGCGCCCGAGAGGCCCTCGCTCGCCGCCTCTGTCCGCCGTTGCTTTCTCCCGCGGTGTCGCCTTCCGTGGAAATTGAGAACGCGCGACCGGTTCGCTCGCTTTCCTTCGGGCCTTTCGCGCGTCGCGAACCGCGTCCGAGCGAGTCTCTCTCTCTCTCTCGCTCGACGCAACGCCCGTCGTTGCGTCGAGCGCTTTCTTCCCCGAGAGCGCGCGCGAGAGAGCGAGAGAGCCCGAGAATCGGCCCGAAAAATGATCGATAACGTCTCAAAGGAGAAGATATATTTTCGCGGCGGTATCGCGGCGCCCGAGTCTTATCGGTGAGATTTGATTTTTCGACGGTGCAGCCCGGATACCGAGTCGTATATAATCGACGTTCGAGGCGAGGCGCGCGTTCAGTCGACGCACCGCGCGGCGGCCTCGTTCTCGCCATGCTTCCCTGGAAATTGATACGTCTCGTCGCGTTCGGGCTCGCGTCGCGCGCCTCCGGAGCTCGCGAAGCTCCTCTCGAGCTTCCCGGGCTCGAAGGATTCGAGAACGGCGATCGAGGAGGAGCCCTGGCGAGAGCCTCGCTCTCGGTTTATCCGATCGATCCGCGGAGCCTGCTGCCGAATTTACCGATCAACGAAACGAGCGGTCCCGAATCGAGGAGATGTTACGATCAAGTCTCGGTTCTCGTAAACTCGAGCCGAAACGGCGCCCCGTGGGCCCTCAAAAGTAATCCCCGGGAGTAGTCGTCGTCGCGGTCGACGTCGCGGTCCTCCGCGTCGACGCCCGATCTCTCGGCACCGAGGCTCGCGTATTCCCGCGTTCCTTCGCGGAGGAAACGAATCGAACGCTTCGGGAGGAGGTCCGCGCGGGGCGAGTTCCCTCCCGGTTCGTTCGGGTCGTCTCAGACGGTCGTGTATTTGCAGTGATCGACGCTTCCTCGAAAATCCCGTCGGGGATTCTGATGGGAAATCGGATGGACCTGGGAATGTACGACGAGTGCGCGGAGATCAGAGAGCGGGTCAACGGGGACGAGATGCGCGGTCGTCACTGCGTCTACAGCGTAAACGCGTCCTTCGGCGCCGTTTCCGTCCAAGAGACTCTCTCGGTCTGCCTCCCGTCCTCCTGCGACTCCAAGGACGTCGAGACGATGCTCGAGGCGACCTTGGAAACGATCGAGAGCGCGCTCGATCTGAAAATTCCGTTACGGATCGCCGGAGCCGCGTGCTCGTCCCTCGAGTCGCCCGATTGGACCCCCGGTGGCGTTCTCGCGCTGTCATTATTCACCCATCGTCGACTCTCTCTTGGCGCGCGCGCGCGCGCGGACCTCGGAGCGTTCTCACCGTTTTTTACGAATTTGCAGGGTCGGACTGAGTCTCCTCCTGTCGTTTCTCGTTGTTTGCACGATTTTGGATTTGTACGGAAGAAGATCGGAGCGCGCTCTCGCGTCGCGGCCCCGACTCGCCCGGCTCCGAGAGTTCTCCCTCTGGTCGAACGCCGCTCGCGTCCTCAGTACCGAGAGGACGCCTCGGACGCTGCCCGCTCTCCAGGGGATTCGATTCTTCAGCATGTGCTGGGTCATTTTTGGCCACGAGTACTTCTTCGTTCTTCTCTCAGCGACGATAAATCCGCTCAAAGTGTTTCAGGCGCGTACTCCCCGGTTACCTTCTCGTTTCCGTTCGAAGCTCGGTCCTCCTCCTTTTTCTCGAACGAGAGATCGATCGCGTTAGATCGCGACGACCGGCGATAATCGGTCGCCGCGCGGGTACCGAGGTTCAACGTTTCCCGAGGAAACGTTCGCGTCGTTTTTTTTATCTTGGATTTCGCCCCCCGCCCCTCCCCGCCCCGCCGTTCGTAACACGCGTAACAAAGGGTACACGTTTGTGCGTTGCAGTGGGTGCACACCTGGAACGCGGTGTACATGATAACAGCGCCGTTCGCCGTCGACACGTTTTTCACGATCAGCGGATTTCTGCTGTCTTATCTCTTTCTGAAGGAAAGGTCCACCGGCCGAAGATTCGATATACTCGCGTACTACGTTCATCGTTATCTGAGGTTCGAGCTCCGCGATTGTTCCTCGATGAGACGAAAACAGGCGTGGCGAGACTCGAGGCGGTAAACGAAAGAGAGCGCTTTTTTTTTTGTTTCGGCGGGCGGGCTCGCGTCGCGATCGTCGATGCGTTCTCGACGCGCGCCTCGAAACAGATTGACACCGGCCCTCGGAGCCTTACTCCTGATGACGATATTCGTTCTACCCCGAGTGGGATCCGGCGCTCTCTGGGACGCCGGTATGAATTCGCTCGCGAGCAATTGTCGAGAAAACTGGTGGCCGATGCTGCTCTACGTTCACAATTACGTCGACAAGGAGCATCTCGTGGGTGCTATACGCCGCGTTAACGAATCCTCCGCGCGACCGTCCGACCTTTCCCTCCGAGATAATTCGATCGAATTATTGTTACAAACCGGAACGGAACGGAGCAGTGGTGTCTCGCTCATACGTGGTACTTGGCGGTGGAGATGCACTTTTTCTGGATATCGCCGTTGATCCTGTATCCCCTGGCGAGAAAGCCGAGGCTCGGCCTCGTTATTCTCGGTCTCGGGTTCGTCGCCTCGGTCGTCACACCCGCGGTTGTTTCGTACGAGCACCGATACTCGGGCGCTCTCTTCGCGGCTGGCGAGTGAGTCTCCTCCGAAACGGTCCCTCCTCCTCCTTCTCCTCCTCCTCGTTTCGAACGTTCCGATCGTTCTTGGAAAGAGAGAAGCCAACCGCGCGAATTGTTTCAGCGTTGAGACGGCGACCAGGGGAAACGCGAATTTCTACATGGAGAGCCATCTGAGAGCGGCCCCCTGGCTCATCGGGATATTTCTCGGTTACCTGGTTTTCGAGAAGGGAGCGTCACCGCCGGCAAAAGTGAGCGTCTCGGGTACGCCTCGTCGTTCGAGGCTCGAATCGTTGAACGACGCCGGGACCGGGACCTCGGTCCGCGTCCCGTTTCGTCGTCCTCCGCCCTTGATCCCTCGTTTCGGTCTCTTCGACAGTCGATCAGACGGATGGGATGGCTCTCGAGCGCGATCGGACTGGCTTTCTGTTTCTTCGGCTCGCGAGTCTTCCAGGCGGAAGGTTACGTCTGGAATCCGGTGTGGGAAGTCTTCTACGTCGTCGTTTCGAAGCCACTTTGGGCGGGTGCCGTGGCTTGGATCGTTTACGCCTCGATTTCCGGCTTCGGGGGTAATTTTTTCTCTCCTCCTCGGGCGATACCGACTCGATTCGCGCGGCGACTCGACGGACTCGCGAACCTTGAAACGTTTTTGTCGCGCTTCCGCAGGCCCGATCGGTACCTTCCTGTCTTTCCCAATTTACGATCCGTTCGGTCGAATATCGTATTGCGTCTACTTGGTTCATTTCGTGATACAAATAATGAGAGCGTCCTCCGCACGGGTCCATCGTTACTTCGATGACTTCAATTGCGTGAGTACTCGTTCGTTCGTTCGTTCGTTCTCTCGCGAAGGATCGACGGTGCGATCCGTCGCGCGCGAGAGAACGAACGAAGAGAACGTCGCGCGCGTTTTCGAGGAGGAAAAACGAACACGGCTCGACGACACGGCTTCTCTCCCCCTCAGTTCACCCAATTTTTAACCGACCTCGTTCTGTCGATCGTCGTTGGATTCGTCTTCGCTCTGATCTTCGAGTCGCCGATTCTCACGCTGGAGAGGATGATGAGGAGACGGGGGCGCGGAAGACCGGAGGAATCGCGGAACGGCCTCGGCGGCGCGAAACCGGAAAACGGCCTCGACAATCTCGGAATAACGAGAGATTGAACACCAAACTTTCCTATTATCGCTCGTCCGCTCCGACAACCGCCGCGAACCAAAATAAACTCAAACTGATTTCGAACGATCCTTCGATTCGTCGGTTCGAACCGTACTCTCTCCGTGAAACACGGATGACCGAGAATCCCGGATTCCCGTCGAACCGTTGACAAAGATCGCCGTTAGCCTCGTCACTCGCCGCTACGAGAAGAGTTTTATCTCGGAAGTACGGCCGAGAGCGAGGAACGCGCGTACGCGGGAGCGTGCCCGTTGCGCAACGATCGCCGAGGGCGCCGGTACCTCTCCCGGCGGTAGCCGGCGACGAGAGCCTCGCGGCACGGCCCGAGTTCGCGCGGTGCGCCGGGACGAACCCGCCGAGACGAACCGCGAGTCGCCGGACGAACGCGGAAAAGCGACTCGACGCGAACGTTCAACGAAAGACGAGCGCGAGCGCGGAGGGAAGCGGCGCGGGCCACCGCGAGCGGTGGCGGCCCAACGGCCGTTGAAACGTTGATGCTAAATAAAACTCGTAGCTCGCCGGGAGGCTGCCGCGCGCTCCAATTCCGCAGGGGGCGAGCGGGCGGACGAGCGGGCGGCCGGGCGGGCAGGCAGGCGGGCGGGCGGACGAGCCTGACCGAACCAGTGGGGAATACGCGGCCGGGGCGAAGCGCCCGTGGGCTCGGCTCGTAAGATCGCGTTGAATCGAGATCGTCCGGCGACCGATGTGCCCCCGTGTCCGGATCGAGCCGGTCGATTGAACGGGAAATCGGGCGAGCGATCGCGAAACCGGAAGCCGCGGGTGTCGAAGGGTGCCGCTCACCGAGCAGAGACGCGCGTCGTTCGATCGAATCCGGCAACCCTCGGATCCGCGAGGAGCTCTCGCGAGATCGAACGGATCCGCGGCGGAGCCATAAACGCGAAGCTCGATGGAACATGGCTCTGTCCAGTCCGGGCAAGTGGCGGTGGTTCCCGCTGGTCGTTCTCGCAATCGCCGTTTGTACCGTTTACGGATTCAGGATACGCGACGCGCTTCCGGCGAATCTCGAACGTTCCTGCGCCGGGCGCGCCAAGTGTACCGCCGATCGATCGAAAACGGAATCGTCGTCTCACCTCCCGGCGACGAGACGACTCGAGGCTCCGGGTTCCGAGAGTTCCGCGAGAGGTCGAGTCGACGGCGAAACGCCGATCCCCGTCGAGGACGCCAGCGAGGAGATCGGCTCGACTCCCGACGACGAGAAGGACCCTCGACGTCCCGTTCGGAAAGCTAGCCCGATTCCTCCCTTGGGTACTCTCGACGGGCGGATCGGCGGTGACGCCGCCAAACTCAAATTTACTCGCGTCGAGGTGAACGAGGATCGGGACGATAGCGACGGAGATTTTCCCGAGGCCGAACCCGACGAAGAATCCGAGGAATTCGACGATAGTGACGGGGACGACGATGACGACTCCGCTGCTGCTGCTGATGACGATGACGATGGAGTAGAGATAACGAACGGAGATGACGATGACGAGGAGGACGATGAAAGTGCGGAAATAATCGACGCTGACGACGACGACGACGACGACGACGACGACGACGAGGATAAGGGTCACCGAGAATCGCCGGCTAGGAGAGACGTCAAGAGCGCGGAACACGAGCGAATCGAAACAACGAGAGGTAAAAAGATCGGTGGTCGGCGGGAAAGCGAGGTGGATGAAAAAACGGACCGGAAGGAAGATGGGCGTCCTCGAAGGCGCGTCGTCGAAAAGAATATACGAGGAAAGGAAGCCGCCGCACCGCCAAAAGTGGAGGAGGCCTCCGACAAGAGGGCCCCGAGAATAATCAAAGTCCAGGAAAGCGACGGAGGCCGGCTCGACGAGGCCGATTACGAGGACGGCCGAGCGCCGGCGATGCCAGCCGCGATGAAAAAATTGGAAAAGGTCAGATCGGCCGACAAAGAGACGTCCAAATCGATCGAGATCCGTGGAAAGTCGGTGATCGCCGAGCCTGAAGAATCTTCAAGAATCGTTGAAGGAAAGACCGGTGGAAGGAGCCCGGACGAGACGAAAACGAAGAAGGAGAAGGAGGAGGAGGAGGAGCGCGAGTCGAGCTCGTCCAGGATCTCCGCGAAAACGAAAACGATCGTCAAGACGGACGTCCCTTCGGGATCAACGAAGGATCGCGCGAAAACGAAAACGTCGAAGCAGCCGGAGAAAGAGGAGGAGGAGGAGGAGGAGGCGGGCCGAGAGAAAATCGTCGGGAGAAAAAAGTTTGAAGCTCCGAGCGGAGCCCGAGCGACGAAAAGATCGGAAAAATCGAGCGCGAAGAGTGGATCGGACGCCGAGAGAAGCGAGAAACGAGTCGAGGATAGCGGTGGATCCGAGAGTGAGTAGCAAAGAGCCATCGAGAAGGATCGATCGGTCGATTCGATCGTCGAGTCGCGATCCTTGACGAACAATCAGGAATAAAAGTAACGGTAACGAATCGATCGATCGACGATCGCGCGTTCAATGAAAAATCTTGCCTCAGAGAAGAGGAGTTCGGGAACGTCGCGGCAAAGGGAGAAGCGGAAGAGGACAGGCGCGGACGGGACGACGACCGTATCTTTGACCCGGCTGAACGACGCGCTGCTACGATTGCCGGCTTTCGTGCCAAATTTTACGGCGATCGAGGATCCGGTCTGTCAGCAGCACGGGAAAATATTCCTGAGGCAGTTGCGCGCTCACAAATTGTGGGCGCTCCAAAGTGAGTCGCGTTTTCTTACGATTGTTGGGCGGTGCGAGGACGATTCGCGCGAAAGACGACGCGCGAATCGTCGTTGTCGCCGCGACGAGCAACATCGAGGATCGAGAGAAAGGAGCTTTCGAAGGATGAAAAATTGTCGTCGTTGGTCGGGAATTGCAGTGTTGGACTCGAGCGCGAAGATACCCTCCGGTTTACTGCGAGGCAACGTCAATCAATTGGGCGACTTTGATCAGTGCCTGGGGGTGACGGCCCGGGTCAGACTCGAGGATAAAACGGTGAGAGTCGAGGGCAAGTACTGCCTCGCGAGCCTCGACTTTTACGCCTCGATACCGGAGACGAGAGTCCCGGTGAACCTGATGCAGAGCCGGGGATTCATTCGCGCGAGCACGCGGGACGTAAGTCGTTGGATCGCGCTCGACTCGGCCGTCGCCGCGGGCGCTTCCTTCCTCGATCGAACGCGATCGCTCTCTTTTCAGAGCGGACACTTCGTACCGAGATTCACGAGCGGAAACTGGGCGGTGTGCGTTCCCGCGGCCTGTTCGGCCCGAGTCGCCCGGAGCGCGATCGTCGACGCTCTCGCCCCTGTAAACGTCACCAGCGGGTTCGGGTTCAGCGTCAGCCTCGATCCGGACATGTGCTACGTTCGTCAGAGGAGTCAAACGTACACGAAGGAGACGATCGGCGTACTGTAAGCTCGTAGAAACGATTCGCCCTTGGCAAAATATTCGGCGCGTCTCGCCTTCCTTCGAACTTTGAATTTTTCCACGAGTCGCGCTCGCTTGAATCGCTCGCTCGCCCTCTGGTTCGTTCGACCAATTTTTCAGATACTTTTACGCGATGATGATTTGCCTCGTGATCGTAGCGACCGCGCGAGACGTCATTTTTTCTCCTCGGGAAAAGGGTAAGGTGTTTTCCCCGTGTTTTCTCGTTTGCCGTCTCGAAGAAACGAGCGGACCCCGAACGAGGGAGAATCCGGAGAACTGAAGGATCGAACGATCGCAGGCAATTACTCGGAAAGGATAATAATGGCGTTTTCGCTGAGGAGGAGCTTGAAGATTTTGACGAAGCCGGAGAGCCCTCGGGGACCCGGCGAGATAAGTTGCATCCACGGTATCCGAACGTTGGCGACGATCGTACTCTACTTGGCTCACAAAGTAATACCGACGGCCCAGATTCCTTACGCGAATCGGATCTCCTTGACCGAGGTGAGCCAGCCGCGACTCGTCCGATTATCGATCGCCGGGGCGCCGCCGCCCTTTTCCGCTTATTTTTCCTCGCCCGGGCCGTTTTCCTCGCGTTTTCCTCGGTTGTTACTCGATCGTTCTCGTTGTCTCGCGAATCAGGTCGCGAATGATCCATCGAGCTCGGTGCTGAGGACGTCGCTGGCTTACACCGATTGCTTCCTCCTTCTCAGCGGAGTTTTGTCCGGGTTCAACATGGCGCGAGAGTCCGCGAGGAAGGGCGAGATTCGTTGGTTCTGCCGGTTGGTCGCTCGATTCGTCAGGTACGAGAGGGGCGTCCGCGGCAGCCGCGGCAGCCGCGGCAGCCGCGGCCGCTCGAGTCGCGAAAAATGAAACAACGATTAACGAAGCAACGTCGTGCTCGCCGCAGACTGACACCCTCGCTCTTGGTAATGGTCTTTTGGTACGCCTACGTGATGGAGCACGTCGGCTCGGGTCCCCAGTGGAATCGAGTGATCGCCGCGAACGCCGAGCTCTGCAAACGAAACTCCTGGACGAATCTCCTGTACATACAAAACTTCTTTCCCTTCGAAGAAATGGTGAGAGCGGCGCGAGCTCCGCGCGCCTCCTTGTCGTTACCGTTGCGATCGCTGCCGATCGAAGGAACGAGCGATCCCCGAAGTACCGTTCGAGCGTTACCGTCGTTCGATCCTTGGATATTTCAGGGCGGACGAATCGTTCGTTCGTTTCGTAGCGATAATAACGATGATTTTGCAACAGTGCGCGACCCACACTCATCAACTGGCTCTGGACGTGCAACTCTCGCTGATAGCTCCGATCCTGGTGTTCTTTCTCACTCTGAGACCCATCGTCGGGATTCTCCTGGTGTTCTTCGTCGTTCAGGTCTCGGCGACCCTGAGATACTTCGCGACCGTCAACAACCGTCTTTCCCTCGTGATATATCACGGAATAACGTGAGTGCGGTCTCGTCGATACCGGGCGAACCACGGGCGAACTTTGACTCGTTACGAAATTTTTTGATCAGAGCGAAGCAACTGTACAGGACGGCCAATTTGACGTACGTTCTGCCGGTCCATCGCGCCACTCCGTACGTTTTCGGCGTTGGTCTGGGAGTCCTCCTCCGTTATACCGGACGAAACGTCCGAATATACGGGGTAAGAATTTTTCGCCGGAGTCTCGCTCGATTTCGACGATTCGCGACGCGCGAACGGACGAAAGGTTCTCTCCGATGAAATCGCGCGAGGAACCGGACTCGCGACGCGTTTACTCTGTGTTTTTTTTGTTTTCAGATTTTCGTTATTTTTGGATGGGCAACGGCGATCGCGCTGGCCGGCTGGAGTTTGTTCTCGCCTTGGCGCATGGCTAGGCGGGACTACGTCTACGACGTCGAGGAGGCGGCCCGCTACGCCGTTGTCGGGCCCGTCGCTTGGTCGATCGCCCTCTGCTGGATCATATTCGCTTGCTTCACCGATCACGGAGGTGCGTCCGGGACCGGGGGAAAGGGACGTCGCCCACCGGTTCGAAAAATCCGGTTAAACGAAACGTTGAAAAATCTCGCAGGTCCGGTCGACAAATTTTTGTCGAGTCGCTGGATGGTGCTGTTCAGTCGTATATCGTACGCGGTTTACATCAGTCAATTCGCCGTATTCTTCTACAACGTTGGAACCGCGAGATACTCGGGGGAATTTCAATGGCACAGATTCGTGAGTCTTTCGGAAATAGCCGTCGTCGTCGTCGGCGCCGCCGCCGCCGCCGCCGCCGCCGCCGCCGCCGCGACAGATTCAACGAGGATTCTCTCCAGGGAGCCTGTTTCGTTTTATTTCACAGACGGATCTCTACGAGGCGGTAGCGGTGATACTGGTGTCCGTAGTTATAACCCTACTCGTTGACATTCCGATGCAGGAAGTTAAGAAGGTTATAACGGAGAGCACGGAGGGCCCGAGCGCTCCGGCGATCCGGCGCGGATCCGCCGCGGAGCCGGAATCTCCGCCGCTCGAGGAAGCGACGGAGCGATCGCGATCCGGGAGGAAGCGACGGAACGCGACCGACGGTCTCGTCGGCTCGGACGATTCGGGCGAGGAACGCGCGGAAAGAGGGGCGTCGCCCGGGCCGCGGAGCCACGCGCGGGAAAGACGCGCCAAGCGGGACGGGAGTCGTCGGGAGGACCGCGGGGCGAACGTACGGGAGTCTTCGGCGGAAGAGGAGGACCGAGGGAGCGAGGGAAGCTGGCCGTCGAGGAGGAGGATTTCGAGAGTCGCGAGGGAGGACGACGGTCTACCGGAGCATCGAGCGAGTCGAAGCGCCGGCCGGCGAGAAGGACCGCGCCTCGAGGAGGACGCGCGTCGGTTCGCGACCTCGGTCGTCCGACGTCGAACCGAGGACGATTCGAGACCCGAGCGTCCGAGATCTCTCTCGAGGCAACGGGAGAGATCGTCGGAACCGCTCGGAGCTTCCGCGAAGAGGGACGACGGCCGTTCGAGGTCCGGACCACCGGAGCGCCGGCTCCGGCTCTCTTCCGAGATGCGGAGAGCGGACTCGCGCGGAAGCTTCCTCGGCCGAGATCGGGAAAAAGGATCGTCCCGCGAGAGATCGGTCTCGAGAGACTCGAGAACGGAGCCGAGGACGAGGAGAAGGATACCGTCCGGATCGAGTCCGACGGCTCGTCGCGGCGGCGGCGGCGGCGGCGGCGGCGGCGATGGCGGCGACGACGACGACGACGACGACGACGACGACGATAAAACTTTATCCTGGGAAGCGAGCAGACACGAGCGTTCGCCCTCGAGAGCACCGGTGACTCCGAGACGCGCGGTGGTGAGCGTTCCCGGGTCCTCCGGAAGCGAGGAGGAAGCACCGAGGAGAGCACCCGCGGAGTCGTCCGAGACGCCGGTAGAACCGAGAGTCGGCAAGAACGAGGAGCCGGAGGCGAAGGAGGAGGACTGGGAACGGGAATTGCGCGCGAGACGAACCAGGTTGATGGAGAGATTGGCCTCGGAAGATCGCGAGGCGAGAATCGACGAGGGTAACAACGAGGACGGCTGGAACTCGGCGAAGAGACGTTCGTCGGCCGAGGGAAAAATCGCGCTGCTCAAGGATCCCACCGGTTCGAGGGCGATGGACTCGTGGACCGTCAGCCGAGGATCGCGCGTCTCTCTCCTGGGATCCTCTCGGGAGACCGAGGACGACTCGAGAAAGGAGGAGGAAGCCGGGCCCGCCGGACGACCGATCGTCCGGGAGTTTTCCCTCGGCGAGGAGGAACGAAGCGAGGAGGAACGCACCGGGAGCCGCTCCTACACGAGCGGCAGCCGAGTCACCTCTCTCGAGGAGGAGGAGGAGGAGGAGGAGGAGGAGGAGGAGGAGCTCGAGGTCGAGGACCGGGAAAACGCGGGACGAGCAGAGTCGTCCAAGATCGGTCGAGGCTCCGCGGAGGAGGATCGTACGACGGGTCTCGGCGGCCTCGCCGGGGAACGGATCGGGGAGCCAGTTCTGGGGAGCCCGAGGCTCTTCAAACGCGAGTCGATCGTCAAGAGCCAAGCCAGCGAGGAGGACCCCGAATACCTGCTTCCGGAAAGACCGAAGCTTCGGGAGCAGGAGCAGGATCATCCGTTCAGGAAAGCTTGGCAGCTCCAAAAGTCCCGCTCCGAGGAAGATCCGAATCCGTACGCCCTCAAAGAGGTCAAGCTCGGCCAGGAGGGGACGGAGAAGCCTCGGAGCAAGCCCCGGGGCGACGATCCAACCGGAAGCGGTTCTCGGTCCGTTCGGCTCGGGCTTCGACGCGGCGGCGGCGGCGGCGACGACGCCGACGACGACGACCGCCCCTGTATCGATCGAAGCTCCGACCTCGAGGATCGAGCCTCCGTCGCGAGATCCGGGAGTAAAGATCGCTCGAACCCCGAATCAGCGAGCGAGGAGGACCGATTCGACGATTCGCGCGATCCTCGCCGCGGCCGCGGTCGCCCCCGCGAATGATCGATGCGACGAATCCGACGAGACGAGGGTTCGCCTCGAGTCGATCGCGAACCCACGACGCTTTCTCGTTAATTATCATTTTATTGTAACATAAATTAATAAATTATTCAGAGATTGTACCGATTCTTGACGCAACGCTCGCTTCGTCGTACAAAAATATGTCCACGCGCGTGTTTGTCGCGTCGACCCGGTCGGAAGCTTCAAGCCTCGTTGGTCGTTGCTTCCCGACGGTTCTTTGGGCTCGTAGCTTTCTTGGACTCTGAAAAAAAAAAAAAAAAAAAACACGTCTGCGGTTAAAAAGGAACGCCCCGACTCTTCTTTTAACGAAAATAATCAGTAATCGGAGGAACAACGATAAACGTAAAGAAAATAAGAATTACCGGTTCGCCGGACAATTTTCTCGAGACCGAGAATCGGAGATTCGAACATCGTCGAGAGTAACAGAGCCCCCAGGAACGTCATCGTCAAATGGGAGAGAATTTTGCTCAACTGAAAGCACGGAACAATCGTGAAAGCCCGAAAGCGCGCGGAGGGTCATCGAACGCGATTGGCACGGATGGAAGAGTTCGATTTACCAGATCTATTCTGTCCAAATGCTGAGGAGTCCTCGTTGTCGAAATCGAGTGCAATTCCACGAGTCCGTTTACCAGATAAGCCGAGTAGGTCAACCGGCTGAGGGTTACGAAGGGTCGCCGTTTCAAAAAATTTCTCAGTGGTCCTGAAAGAAAAATTGATTCGACCGACGAATCGAACGGTGAGGCACGGTCAAGGTCGATCGAACGGAAAATGTACCGATCGATTTTCTTTTCGTTCGATAATTCGCGATTCGTTCGTTTCGTTCGCGAACGACGCTTCGGTTCGTGGAAGGCGCGACGAAATTGCGAGAGAGAGGGAGGGAGGGAGAGAGAGAGAGAGAGAGAGAGAGCGGCATCGTTACCGGAATTGTCGGTGATGCAGGCGAGGAGCAGCCAGCCGGTACCGGCGCTCCAGAGGGCCCGATGCAACGGCGAGTATATCGCCGCTTCGAGGGCGGTAAAGTTTCTTCTCGGGCCGTAAAAAACGCTGACGGAGCACATCGAGACGACGAGGGAGAAACTCGCGAGTATCCAGCCGAGTCTGACGGTCGTCTGGAAAAAGAGGCGGTACGGATGGAACGAGGCGAAACAAAAACGGCGGAACGGTGAGCGAAAGGTGGGGGCGCCTTTCGGGCGAGGACGGACGCGAGCCGATTCAAGGTCGTTTAACGCCGGCGATCCGGCGAAACCGCGTTCGAGCGCGGCGTTTTTCCGCGAACGACGGAAGCGCGAAACGCGCGACGGCCGTAAGCCCCGTCCGTTTCTCCCGGCGACTCGATCCTTCGACTTACCAGCGATAGCCGATGATTGTTGATTTCCAGACGATAGAGCGCGTAAGCGTATATTATTCCGAAGCAGTAGGCGGTCGCTCTCATGTGAGTCTTTACGTAAGCATCCCTGAAGTACTCGTTGACCGATACGTCCTGGATTTCTCTGAGGTCGATCGGGGCGGGGGGGGGGGGGCGATCGAACGAAAAAAAAGTTGCAACGATAATCGCGTCGACTCGCGTCGCGTTCGGTTCGAGCGGAGGGACCGCGAATCGCGCGACGAACGAAAGAGCGAAAAAAAAGGAGAGGTTACCTCGCGTACATCATCAAGGTCGGATCCAAACGATCGACGAGAGTGAACGCGAACGGGAGGGCCATCGAGAGCAGCGTGACTCCGGCGAGAACGAATTCACCGGGGCGTCGCCATTTCCAGAGCGGATAAACGATCGCGGGCGCTAGAAGGAAGAGTTGAGTGTCGACCGACAAGTACCACGACTGGAACATGCACTGAAATCAGGGGTGAGAGAGTGAGGGAGACGGGGCGATGAGAAGGAGGCTCGAAAGCTGCCGGCGAGTCCGAGAGGTTGTTCCTTCGTTCACCAATTTATCGGTTCCGACGTAATTGTTGATGTACAAAAGGTTGGTCCACCAGCTCGCCCTGCAGCGATCCCTCTCCTCGTAGATCCGATACCAGAGGGGGCCGGAGTTCAATCCGGGCAGCCACGTCAGGTAGAGTCCGATCGTTACCGCGTAGGCGGGCGTCAACCTGCGATTCGACAAAATCGACGACGCGTCGTCCACGTTCGTCGGTTGATCGTCGCGATCGAAGGGGATCGAAGAGTCGGTCTCGGGAACGAGATCCGCGCGAACAACGATCGGACGAAAAGAAGGAGTCACTTGCCTCGTGTACCGGAACGCGTAGAGAAGCAGAAAATTTACGGATTTTCGTTTGTCGAGTTCGCGGAGGAGCAAACGCGCGAACAAAAACCCGCTCAGGAACAAAAACGTGTCGACGAGAAGCGGATTATTGAGAAATATGGAATTTTCGACTCTTCCGATGGCCTGAGGGGAGAGAAAGGTGTTGAGAGCTCGGTAAGAGCGAGGGGACGCGCGCAACGAGAGCGCGACGCGTTTACCTCCGTCCAAAATCCAGGGTTAAGGACCGGTCCGCCGATGACGAATACGAGAGTGTGTCCGGCGACGATCAGCATCATGGAGACAAATTTGATACCCGATACGCAATCGAGATCGAGGCCATCGTCGTTGGCCGGGCCGCACAGTTTCTTCAGATTCGCTACGAGCGAAAAGGCGACGAGAACTCTGGCGAAAGTCCCTTTCGGAGGATCGTCGGCGGCGCTCTTCCTCAAACGCGCCGCGTGAAACATCGTTCCGAGGACGATCATCGAGCCGATCGCCGAAACGATACCCCTGTAAGTTGCGAAACGACACGAATGAAAATTCGATCGCACGAGCGAAACGTTCGAGAGGTTAAAGCCGGAAGAAGGGGAGTCCGCGATCGTTTCTCGATCCGTCGCCGCGCCAAAGAAAATACAATCAACGCTCGGTCAATTTTTCGGTCGGGGCTTTCGCAACCGCGACGACGACGACGACGACGACGCAACGGCGGACTCTTGTATATTTCAACGAACGAACAAACGTAGCGGTAGCCGGTGGAGAAACTCGTTAATTGTGGTTAGTCGCGTTCCTCGAAAGACAAACAAAGAGGTTGGCGCGGCTCGGGCTCGTTTCGTCAACGATTCATTTTCTCATCGTTGAAACGCGTATTCGGACAAAGAGTCGAGAGGACGTTTCGTCGCGAGTCGAAAAGCGGGAAAATTCAAGGAACGGTTTCACCTCGGAATCGGCAACCGTATTTCCAACGCGACGGGAAACGGGAGGAAAGCGAGAGGGAAAGGAGGGGTCGCCGGCGGAGGGCCCGGGAATTCGAGGCGGAACGTACAAGTAAACGAGGTCGAAGGTATCGGCGGGGATCGGTCGTCGAGCGTAGCACCGATTCTCAGGTACGGAGAACTCGAGTCGGGGATTGGCGGAGCCGGATCCCGCGGGAAGCGCAACGGCGATGACCCTCCGGAAGAGTCTCTCGACTTGTCGACTCGAGCACGAGGCCGGGACGCAAACGCCCGCGTACAGT
Source organism: Ophioninae sp. A BG-2022a (assembly GCA_030523105.1). Classification (NCBI taxonomy): domain Eukaryota; kingdom Metazoa; phylum Arthropoda; class Insecta; order Hymenoptera; family Ichneumonidae; species Ophioninae sp. A BG-2022a. The sequence continues at coordinate 23,807 of JAPYZI010001593.1, forward strand.
TTCTCGATCGAGTCGCGACCGCGTTCCTCGGATCGCCGAAAGTTGCTCCAAACGGTCCCGACTCGATCGAAATAATCGTCCGGGACGAGGAGACGAAACTCGCCGAGGCAGTACCGTCCGTTGAGCCCGGGAGGCTTCGCCGGGGCCGGCCCCGGTAGCCCGTTCTCGTCGTTCGGGGCTTCGTCGCCGATCGCGAGACACTCGTCAAAGTTTCCCAACTGATAGACCGAACCGCCGAAGATACCCTCGGGCGTTTTACCCGAGGAATCGTAGAACTTTACCGCCCAGGTCGTGAAATTTTTCAGGGCGTTCGCCACGAGCCCGACCTCCTCGCGACACTCGCCCTCCTCGATCGAGTCGATCGCCCCCTCGAGAACCGAGAAATCTCTCGGCAGGATCGGTAGGAGGTTCGCGTCCTCCGTCGCGTACTCGAGACTCGAGAGCTCCCGCCGCTTCGCGAGGACCGTCGATTCCTCGAGCCTCGACGCGTTCTTGGTCTCCTCTCCGCCCCTCGCCGAACTCAACGCTCCGCCGAGCGCGATCAGCGCGAACCAAATCATCCTCGGTTGGATCTTAACGATCCTCCTTTAGTTGTCTCCGGCTAAATTTTAACGATCCCTCCTGCCCGATTCCTTCGTAGGACGCTCCTCTCGCGTTTCCCGGAGTCCTCGACCGATACGATTGACCGATACGATTAACCGTCTCGCACCGTTCCAACCATTTCCAATATCGATCCTCGCTTCGCGGTTACCTTTGAACGCGCGTCCATTATTTTATTTATTTTTCTCGAGTCGACGATCGATCCGAATTAACGATTCGATCCGGTCGCGGAGTCGCGCCGAGATCTCACCGGTCAGCCTCGACGAGTCGTTCCGATCGACGATCGAGCCTCTCCGGCTTTCATTTTTTAAACGACCTTTCGCTCTTCGACAGCCACGAATTTTCAATTACGAATGAAAGAAGAACGGTCCGTCGCGAGGAACCGATGTTGTTTAAAAATTGAAGAATTATCGGATGAATTCTTGCGAGTCGAGACACCCGTAACCGAGGAAATCGAGTCGCGGTGCGCGCGTCCGCCCTGTCGTACGATTATCGAGAGACTGTTTTCAAGAGTCAGCGAATCTCTCTCTCTCTCCGTCTCCGTCGCTCGGGCTCCGCGCGCGTGTGCGCGCGTCCGTGCGCGTCCGTGCGTGCGGCTCGGTCGGTGAAACAAGAAACGCTCGTTCCGAGTCCCCGTTGGTCGCGCTCGGCGCTGCTCCCGAAAGGGAAAGGAGAATAAATTCCTATAGGCGTTCGACGACTCGTTCGTTTGTGCAAGAATCCTCTTCTTCGACGACCATCGCGCCTTTCGTACTCGTACTCGTTTTTTCGTTTCGAAACGTTTTTTTCGACTCTTGGATCGCTCCGCTCCGATCGTCGATCCTCGTTCCCCCGATCGATCGATCGATCGATCGGGGGAAGCGAGCGCACGGGGAGCGCGAACGAATAAAATTGGAAGGCCATCGGGAGTCAATGAATAATTGAATCCTGAGCCAGGGTTTAACGGTACTTATCAAATTTCCATTGCGCGAATGTACAAATCTCGTCAGGCGAGTGATTTCGATTGGTCTCTCGTATCCGCGGAAAGGGCCGGGAGGGAGCGAGGAGAACGGCTCGGGGGGCGAAGGGACAGCGGTGGAAACAGAGAAAAGCAATTTATCGATGCGTGTGACGAAACGTTCGCGTGTCAATCGAAATGTGCATCGGGCGTCAAATTTTGTCACGCTCTTCCGCAATTTCGAGCGGACCGAATCGAGGCGCGTAGACTCGTTTCAACGTGATTCGAATAAATTCATCGCGAATCGTCTTTTCTTTTGAAGCGGGATGTGTTTTTTGTCGACCTTGGGAGAAAGAACCGCGCGTCGAGACGAATCGTTTTCCATGTGGGGCGCTTCGATCGCGTTCCGTCCAATTTCTGTTACAAAAATCTAAATATACGGTACGCGCGAATAGCTTTGACGGACCCGACGCTTTTTGTTCCGAGTTTAAAATCAATAATCGACGATAATAACAATCGGGACGATGATTCGCAGGCGCTGCTCGTTCGCGCCGTTCTCTCGTCGAGCAACAACAACGAATGTTCGTACGATCGGGACGGTTGTATCTTTGTTCGCTCGATCAATCGTTCGGTCGCGGTCTTGGACGTTTCGTGGCTCGCGTAACGAGAGAAAGAGGTAGGATTCGTGCGAAACGAGATACGTCGGAGCTCGATCCGCGTCGCGACGAGTGGAAAGAGAAAGTCCCGTCGCGGCGTCGAAAACCAAACGTAAACGTTTCGTCGGCTCGCGTTTCGGTGTCGCGATAAAAAGCAACGGTTTCCCCGACTCGGTCGATCCTCGTTTCGTACAATTATAGACGAAAGAGTTCTCTCTCTCTCTCTCTCTCTCTCTCTCTCTCTTCCGCCCTCCCGTCTCGCGAACAAACGGGATCGAAATCTCTCCGTCCTCGCGATCATTCCTTATACCGATCGATCGCGGAGGCGATCGCTCGAATACGGAAAGTTACGTAACTTTTGAAGAGGCGGACTTTCGAAGAAAAAAAAAAGAAGCAAAAAACTTCGTTCTTCCTCGATCTTGGATTTCTTTGGATTCGCAATTGGGATTTCGCAATCGATCGTGCGTCGCGGGCTCGTCGTCGGAACTCGGGAAACCCGTGATACGACGACGCGACTGAATTAGCATAGCGGAATTTCTTAACGTTTACTCGGCCCCGATGATCCTGGCGAGTAACTCGCCGTATCGCAATCAGGATTTCCGCTGGCGCGTTCACCGAGCGCTGCAATAATCGCGATTATTCGTAATCGTCGTTGCTCGTTTCTTCGCAATAATTGGCATCTCTGTAAAGACGCGTCCGAACGCGCGCCTCGGCGGCGGCGGCGGCGGCGGCGGTGACGAGCCATCGCTCGGGCCACGACCGCCCGCCCGCCGCTCTTTCGCTGCGATTCGAGCAGCGTTTCTTTCGGAAAATGTCTCTCCTATCGTTCACCGTTAAACTTTTAATCGACGAATAAACTCGAAGCGCGCGTGACGCAGCGTTCGTTTTTTTTTTCGCAAAGTTCGCGCGTACGCGAATCATTCAAGGTTAACGCGGATGTAAATCGAGTTTTTTCTTCAACGCTTGACGTTAAACGTTTAAATCGCTCGTGCCTGTGTCAAAGAGAAACGCGAATCATCATAATCGGCGCGACGATCGCTCGGAGAATCGACGCGCGATGACTCGCGCTTGTTACCATCGGCGTCCCGTTTTTCCCCATTTTTGCAAAATTTTATTTCTCAGCGAAGGTTCTCCGTGGTTCCGCGCGCGCGCCCCTCCTCCCGCCATAAAAACAAAGCGCGACGTCTCGAAACCGGAACGCGCGAGACGGCGCGACGATCGAGCTCGAACGAGTTCGGGGAAACGTCGCCGGATCGGTATCGCGTTCCGTAGCCCCCGATCGAACGAATAAAAATTATACGCGTTTCGTAACGAATAAAAAAGAACAACGAACGAACGAACGAAGAAAGAGGCCATTTTTTTTGGTCGAACGAAAATATATAGTTCGGGGTTTGTCGCGGTCCTCTTCGTCTCGGGTGTTTCGCGTCGCTCGTCTCCGGCTCCTTCCTTCGTTTCGTATTTTTCCACTCGGACCAACGGAAATTACTACTATCCGATGTGAAACGGGTATTCGAGCGTTCGGGGATCCTTTCTTCGCGTCCCTCCCCGAGGAGCGAGACTCTCATAAAAGATTTCAGCCTCGGTCGTCGAGGTGTCGCGTACACTCGGCAACGGACGTTACATCCGGCATATCCGGGTCCTCCTTTTTCTCTCGGCTGCCCCCCCCCCCCGCGCCGCGCCGCGCCGCGCCTCGTTCCGTCGCTCGTACCGTCCCTCGTTTCGCTCGAAACGTTTCGTCGTCGTCCCGGGACCACCGGGCTTGTTTATTATCTTTGACGCGAGCTCCGAGAAACGTCCTTTTCAATTTTTGTTCGTTCGCTCGTTTGTTCGTTCGTCCGTTCGGGTTTGCTTCTTTCCGATTCGATTCGAAGCCGTCGACGACCCGTCGGGAGCAAGGACGCTCGCGATCGCGTCGTTCGTCGCGTATCGACGCGACCGACGATTCGAGTCGCTCGTTGCCGCTCGGGGCGACCGAAACGACGGCCGGGTTCGATAATTGTCGAAGGACGCGCTCGTCCCGTAGGGTTCCGAGCTTCCGATGGACGGGCAGAGCTGCGACGGTGGGCGACGGGTTTACCGGGAAGCCCTTGCTCGCCTCGTCGGCCTTGGAAGCAGCCTTGGAATTTGACACACGGGGCTGCGAACGTTCGACTCTTTACAAAAATTGTTTTCTCGGTGACCGTACACCCGTTGTTACCCCTCGATTGAAAAAAAAAAAACAAAAAAAAGGAAGAAACATTCACCGGATATCCCTGTCGCGATCGCGACGACGGTTGCCCGGAAAATCCCGCGTCCCGAAAAATATGGAGACCGAGTTTGTTTCGTCGACGGGTACGCGGCCGATCCAAGATTTCTCACGTTTTATCGAAAACGTGACGTACGTTTTTCATTCGGTTTATCGACGCTGGAGAATCGAGAGGGCTCCTTTTCGGAAAAAAGGACGCGGAAAGACTCGTCCCTTGTCCCGAGTTTCTTCCTCTCGCTGTTCGCCCGCCTTTCGATCGTCGTTTCCCACTGAATTCAAAGTAGTCCCTCTTCAGGAATGACAACGAGGCCGTCGATGCCGCGGTTCGTTCGGTTTCACTCTCGTTCGTCGAAACCGCCGAAACAACCCGGATCGTCGATCGCGCCGATTCGACTCGATCGTTGACGAACCCGCGTTGCTCGGTTCCATCATCGATGACGCCGCGGCCGCCGCGGCCGCCGCCGCCGCCGCCGCCGCCGCCGCCGCTGCCGCTTTAGAAATTTGAGACTCGAACCGTTCGAACGTGAATTTCGGCCGTTCGAGATTGTTTCCGCGCGAATATCCAAGACCCGATGACTCGAGACGTTCTCCCAGATTTTCCGGCTTATCGAATTTTCTCGCCCGGACCCGGAGGGTCTTTGCCTTGATTTCCTTCGAGTTTGTGCAGCAGCGGCAACGTTTCGCGTATTGTCTCTTCGCCTCGTTCCCCTCGTTCCCCCGGCGGCGTTCTCGAATCTCGCGTGCACGAAATTCCTCTCCGATCTTTGCCACTCTCCTCGTCTTTGATCGGGAAAGCGCGCGCGCGCGAGAGAGAGAGAGAGAGCCGAGCCTGGACGTGGCTCGACTGCGGATCGCGATTGGTAGTCCGATTTTTCGAGGCTGGCGAAAGGACGGGCCGGGGGGCCGCGGAGAATTCCGGAGGGAGCCGTCCGGTGGCTGGCCTGCCAAAATAAATAGCGGTTCCGCGTCGCCGAAAAATCTCGTGGTTCGAAGGCGAAGGAAACTTCCAACCCCTCGAGAACCCCCCTGCCGATCCATCCCGCCGCTGCGGACCTTTCGATCTTAGGGGACGCGGTCAGCGATCTCCCGTTCGAGGCCGTTGCCGGCTTACGAGCGCTTCTCCGTTTTTGGCGAGCGGTCGTCGAGAACGGACGGGGCGGGACGGGCGACGAACGGCCCCGCGGAGGCGCACGACCGATCGAAACGGGGCCGAGCGAGCGAGCGAGCGAGCGCGCGCGCGCCGCTGAGAATTCCGATCGACGGTTCGAAGGAAGCGGCGGGGCGCGGGCTCGCGGGGGCTCGCGAGACGGGTCGAGAGCTTCGGGACGGAGACGAGCGTCGGCGAAGATCTCGAAGGGAGTCGAAACTCTCGAGCGTATGATAACGAGAATCCTTTCTTTGCGGGTGTTTCGGGGGTGTTCCGGGTGTAGCCGAATCTCGAGTAACGCGCCCGCCGCCGGAGGCTCCGTGGAAACGTCTGACGTCTGACGCGCTCCGCCTTCCTCTCGGGGGGAGCTCTATTTGCATATTTAGGTATTCATGCGAGGCCCTGGGCGAGGGATGGGGGGGGCTTTGCCGCGAGAAGGTTTCCGTTCGCACGGGATCGCGCGATCTCGGATCGTCGCTCCCGACGCTGCGGCGAGCGTTACCCGTAGCGCGCGCGGTGCGTCTCGAAATCCGAGGCCGGTAACGAACGGGGGCGAGGAGAGCCGTGGGCGCGGATCTCGGATGGGAGGAATTTACCCTTCGTATTCGCTGGCTCCGCGATTCACCGTCGAACCTCTCGAATTTCCTCGAAACTCGGAGCTCTCGTTCGTCGACGCCGAGAAGTCGCTCGTGTTCCCGGTAGCGTCCGGGAATCCTCCGAGAGACTCGGAGACTCGGTCGCTCTCGGGATCCGGTTTCGTTCGAATCGAGGGTACCGTCCCGATCGCGAAGCGCTTCCGGTCATCCACCGGCTCCGATCTTTCTCGTTCCGAGATCGCTCTCTCCGGGTTCCCGAAGCGCGGGACGTTTCTCGGGGAGCCGGCTCGTCCGTCGAGACTCGGGGCGCGTTCGCCCCGGCTCCGCGATCCCGAGGACTCGGATCCGGCTCGGTCCTCCGTCGGGGACAACTTTGTTAATTACGAGCGAGTCGCGATTCGAGGCCGACGGGAGCCAGGGGCTGGAAAGCCCGAACCGAGGAAACCCGTAGATTCGTCCCCTCCGAGAAGATACTGGAAAATGGTAAAGAGGAAGGCGGCGGAGCCGAGAGCTCGGCGAGCTATCCGGCGCATCCCCGAGTGTTGTACGAGTCGAGTCGAATCCTCCGTGGGAATCGGCGGCTTGCCGCCGATGGGAGAAGGGCCGGGAGTCTCGAGCTCCGCGTCGCTCGGTTCCGGCTAGGCGCCCCCCCCCCCCCCCCCCCCCCCCCCCTCTAAGCTCCTGAGAGGTAGTCGGCCCCGTTTCGGTCGTTCCTCGCTCCAGGAGCCCTCTCTCGTTCGCCCCGTCGTTCCGATCTCTCTCTCTCTCCCTCTCTCTCCGTCGATCCCTCCGTCGACCGTCGGTGATCCCGCGCGAGACGCCGTCCGGGCGTTCGTCCTTCCTACCGAAACCGACGATCGTCCGAACGTTCCACTTTTTTCTTCGCTTCGTTTTCCTTCGTTTCGTTTTTTTCCGTCCGTGTTTGGAAAAGTTGGCCCGGAGGATCACCGGCCGCCTCGAAGGGGCTGTCGAACAATCGCGATTGGCAACGATCGCGCCGTGCAGGGACGAAACGTTCGGGAGGCGGGGGGGGGGGGGGGGGCCGGGCGCACCCCCCGGGGGACACCCCGGAAGCCCGGCGAATCTCCAAGCGTAACACCCGAAATTCCGATCGAATCGAGGTTTTGCGGGACGCGCAAAGGGCTCGCGAAGCGTTCATCAATTATCGGACGGACGCCCGCGCGATCAAACGCGCCTCGGCGTTCGAATATTGAATAATACTCGGTTATCGCGCGAAACGGCGCTCGCCGGGGGAGCGTACATCTCCGGGCGGATTCACGGAGGCGAGAGACCGAGGCCCGCTCGCTCGCTTTCCCAAAATTCCTCGGAAATAACGGCCGGTCGCGCAAAGCAATTTCATACCTCATTGATCAGAAACAGCCCCCGCCGTGGACGCGCGAGCGCCTACCGGGCGAGAGGAAGCTCCCTCGCGAGTCTCGAGGGAGGGAGGTCGTGCTCCGGCCGCGTTCGAACGTCCGGTCCACCGCCGTAAAAATCCACGCGCGTATTTTCAAGATCGGTGGAAGCGCTCGAACGAGAACGGAGATAAGAGGCGATACGGACGAAGGAGCGGGTGTCTCGTTGACCGTTGCCGGCCGGCGGGTCCCCCTCGCGACGAACGGCAAAGCCCGCGGCGCTCTCGCTCCGGGATCGAGGGGATACGCCGAGGCCGCGTCGAATCGGGGCGTCGCGGGAGACGCGACCGCGCGACGAAAAATACTCCTCCCCGGGTATTCGGTAAGAGCCGAGAGCTCGGCCGGACGATCGGCGTGATTTTTTCCGGAGCCGACGGACGGCCAACGTCCGCGGTGTCGGTCGTCGCTCGAGGGCTCTCCCGCCCGGTTGTCAATGGCGCGTGGACGAAGCGGGGCCGCGCCCCGTTGGCCGTGGCGGCGATATCGTTCCGGCGGGTGGGACGGGAAGGCCGCGCAGCCGTTATCATCGGGGTACGGGAACGGCCTCGTCGGAGACTCGAGGCTACACCGAAAAGCGAGTATCGTTGCCGTAATTGGGGGGGTGGTTTCGAACAAACGTTTCGTCGTTGGCGATGGCTGTGGCGGTGGTGGTGGCGGTGGTGGTCGAGCGAGCACCCGGAGGATCCGGTACCACCCGGTTTACAAAGGGAGCGAACGAGAGCCCGCGAGAGCCGCAGACCCGAGGAGAAAGACCGCCGAGCGCCCTTTCCAACCTCAAACGCGCGCGCCCGTGTGCTCTCTCGCTCGGCACTCGCGCACTCGTGCGCAACGACGCGTGATTTCCCGGGCGCGACCATCCGAGGCACGCGCGTCGCGAACCTCGAAAGGGCGCTCTTTCGACCCGTCGAGCGCGTTCCGGGGCCGGGCTCGGCCGGGTCGGCCTCGTCCGCTCCTCGCGCGGGCGACCTCGCTCCGCTCGATCGAAACACCGCCGTTTATCCTCGAGAGTGGCGGCGGCGGCGGCGGCGGCGGCGGCGGCGGCGGCGGCGGCGGCGGCGTTTTCCAAGGAGGACCGCCGATCTTTCGGAATCAAGGGAGACGTCGCCCGGAGAATCCCATCGCCGGCCCAGTTCCGGCGATATCGTTGCTTCGAATCGGACGGTCGCTTCATCGGCGGCCGGAACGAGTACTCGTCGAGGAAGAGGAGCCGGAAAATACCGCGAGACGAAAAGTACGAAGCCAACCGAGAGGAGAGATTCCGAGGGAAAGCCCGCGCCCGGACGAACGTATCGAGAAAGTATCGATTCATCGAGGATTCGGTGAAAGAAACCATTTATCCGCAAAATCAGTAAATTCGTGATACGGTTTGGAAAGCGAGTCGAACGGGGGATCCGGAAAGCCCGAGCGGGGGGCGTCGACGGGCCGCCGATCTCGGCAGGGTTTCGCGAAACCGCGGCGGCCGGGAAGCAATTAGGCCGGAGGCGAGAAACGCGGCGGATATCGCGGAGCGTGGATGCGCGAGGAGGGCGGCGGACCGTCGGTCAGCGGTATCTCTCGGGTGGTCCGACGGCTCGGTCGGGTCTCCCGTCGCGGCTGCCTCTTCCGAAGGAGCCAGCCAGCCAGCCAGGCAGCCCCATCGGCCGACCGGTCGTTATCTAACTTGAACGAAGCGCGTAACGATATCGTTAAAGGCGTTGGGTGGGTAGAGGGGCGTACGCGCGGGTTTCTCGCGTTCGGTCAATGAGGACGGATGAGGCGTCGGTGGGTTCCGGACCGGAGGGCTCCTCTCCTCGTTCCACCAGTCGCGAGGGTCGAATCTCCCCGCGCGCTCGTCGGAGCTCCGAACGAAGCCTACAGACCGGTTCAAAGGAAACGGAAACGGGACCTCGCCCGACGTTGGCCGATCGGAGAGACCGCGAGCGGCGGCCGGGCTGGCCGGCTCGAATCGGGTTCTGGAACTCGCCGTACTCGGAGAGCCTCGAGAATCCACCCCGCCCGCGCCCCGGTGAGTCTCGGATCGGTGTAACTCTCGATACGCGAGACCGCGAACCAGCCGTTATTTGTCTCGCGAAACGAAGCGACGGCTCGTCGTCGTTCCCCGTCGTGGTTTCGCGGATTCTCGTTTCGAGTTGGGCGCACAGTTGGACACTTCTTTATCCTGATTTATAGGTTATATCCGACGATGAAATTATATTACCCCCGGGGCCTCGGCCGAACTCGGTATCTTCCCGTTCGAGTCTCGGGTTAAAAGTCGACGCGATTACTCGACTCGATGAGAGAAGTGGAAAAGTAGGAAGGGGATCCCCGTCCGGAGGGACGGAGGATCTCCGCTCGTCGGACGCGAGAAGCGATTCGGCGAGAAGCTAAAGCCCGTTTGCCATCGAGCTTCGAGCGAAAGGGACTCGCGATAGCGAAAGAGAGAGAGAGAGAGAGAGAGAGAGAGAGAGCGCGCGGGGGGAACGGGCCGAGGCGAGTCCGAAGTACCGGAGTGTAGACAACAGCGGAGTAGCGTCGTTAACGACTCGACGGACACGGGCTTTTGTCTCGTCATTCTTGGAGAGAGACTCCTCCCGCTCCCTCTCGTCCTTCTTTCTCTCGTTACCGTTGTTCGTCGCGATCGGTTCCTCTCTCTCCCCCGTTGCAACGTTCGTTTCCGATCGGCGCTTTCGGGGCCGATCGTAATTTTAAAAAATTCACCCTTCGATCGGTGGTATCCCCGTTTTTCGTTCGATCTTGATTCGTTCGTTTTCGTTCGCGTCCCTCTCGCGCTCGGTTTCGCGCGCGCGCGTAATTACCGGCCAAAGTTTCGCTTTTGATTCGCTCGTCCGGACTCGAATCAACGGGATCTTCGGGACGACTCGAACTTTTTAACGAGAACGACGCCGTTGATCGCCCGGTGGTCGTTACTTTCGAGGCGACCGGAAAAAAGATCGGCGGGCTCTCGCTTATCGGGGGAAAAGCGACGATACGCGGGTGTATCGATCGCGCGCCGTAACGGAACGGAGCGGACGAAACAAAAGGGATCGTCGCCGAGCTCGATTTCTCCGCTCGCCGCCTCTCGATTCCCGTCTCCTCTTTCCTTTACCTCCGCTGTCGTCTTTCCCCTCGCTCACCCCCGATTCTCCATTAGCAACGAACGAGAGAGATCGACGGTGGAAGCAACGAGAAGCAATAAAAAAAGGTAGAGCCGAATCGGAGCGCCGAGACGAATCGAATTCCCCTCTCGACGACGATCGTCTCCCCCCGGCGCTCGATCCGGAATGCCCCGGCGGACAAAGTCTCGGTCTCGGTTTTCGCGCGGCTTCGCGGCGTCCCGGAAACGTCGTTCGTTGCCAATCTCGGAGAAATTCCAGTCGACACCCGATAAACTCGGGCCGGGTCCGGCTCGTGCTCGGCGGGGATTCGTTTCGCAAAGTTGGGAGCGATGGGCCGTCCCGAAGGCCCGTGAACCAAGAGCAGCGGGGCTACCGGTCGCGACAACGGCGGAGGAGTCGTACCTCGAGCGGCCGTACCTCGAGCGGCCGTACCGCGAGCGGCCCGCGAGCCGAGGCCGCCTATTTTTCGTCGGGCGTCTTTTTCGTTTCGCGCGGCCCGGTCGCTCCGCGGCGAATCGTTTCCTCCTCGCTCTCGGTTTTATCGCTCCCGAGCGAGCGAATTTATACCTCGCGGAAGAGCAGCCTCGTCTTCCTCGAGGGTAAGAAGAGTCCGAGAGTAATACACGGAACGAGAAGAAAGGGCGGAGACGCGGAACAAAGCGTACCGGGGACAGGAAAGAGGGAAAATAAATAAATAAAAAAGAATATGAAACACGGAAGCGGGTGGGTTTCCCGGATAGCGCGGGCGAGTTCGGGCTCGGAGAGAGAAAACGGAAGCGCGAGAGACGGAGAGCTTTCCCGGGTGTTGGGCCGATTAATACGAGCAACGAGGGCGATAATATCGCGTGGATATGAAAAATGCGTTCTTCGGCGCGCGGTTCCGCAGCCAAGACCGGCCGGCGTCCGTCCCGCTCGTTCCGCCTCCCCCGCGCGTTCCGCCTTATTTTTTCGCGCCGCTTTCGCCTCTCTCGCGTTCCCGACTCGGCTGGGATCGAGCCAAAGTTTCGCGACGTCCGGAAACTGGAAAACCGAGAGCCGCGCTCGAGGGCTCGTCCCGGCGCTGCCCCTCTCGCTCTCGCCGGCGAAGAGAGCCACCACCGGATCCGAACGGAGGAAGAAAACGAGTCGCGGGCTTTCCGAAGGGGAGGGAATCGGCGAGGGCGAAGCGAGGAGGACGAGCGAGGGTGGGCCGCGGCGGAGCGACGCGTCCCGCGTCCCTCCTCGTAATAATATTTAATCGGATCCGTTGCGCGGTACAGCGCTTCGCTCTTGCCCCGAGCTCGCCGCGCCGGGAGAAGCGTCGTCGGGCTCTCGCGGCGGCGGCGGCGTCTCCCTCGAGAGAAACCGACCGCGACGACGAGTACGCGTCGTCCGCCGACGCGCGTTCTCTCTCCGCTCGGCGCTTCGCGTTCCCGGCAAACGCGAGGCCTACTTTTCGTCGTTTCCTCCGTGTCCGGAATTGACGCGAGAAACGAATCGACGATAACGCGAGGAGGCGCCGTCCGTTCGGAGGCGCGTTTAACGAAAAAACACCCGAGAGAAGAGGAGGAAAGAGAAGTCGAACGAACAGCCGGAACGAGACGGTCGCGAGGACGAGGGACGAGAACGAGAACGGGGGCGACTCGAGCGCACGGAACGTTTCGACGCGGGCTCGCGTCGCGCGTGTTCGCGCAGCAGCCGAGAGGGAAGGATCAAGCGAGAGGGAGAGAGAGAGCGCCGGTCCGACGAGGGTGGCGGCGAGAGGTCGGCCGGCGCGGTAGCCGCGTCGGTGCGAACGCGCGAACCGGAATCCGAAGCGCACACGGTTCGTTGAATCGGAGAATCCGCGCTCGGGTTTACCGGTAACCCCTCGATACGCCCGTGTCCTTCGAGGAGCGGCGTTTTCCACCGTTGCTCGAGGTCGGTCCCGAGCTCGGCGCAGCTTCGCGTCGCGGCTTCCCTTTCGGTTTCGTCGCCCGCTCGAGCCGCAAACGTTGCAAAATTAGCGGCCGAGCTCTCGGGCTCGCGCGCGCGCGCGCGCGTCTCGTCAGCCGCGCGGGTGCGTCTCCGTCTCGCGGCTCGACCAGGGGACGAGGTTCGTCGCGACGCGCTCGGTCGCCGTCTCGGGGATTCCCGAGACAATCCGATAAATTTCCGAGAGGTGTACCGGGCTCGACGCGGGTTCCGACGGCTGATCGATCCCGAGATTGGTTTCGTCCTGTATTTCGAAATTGAGCATTATCGCCCCCGTATTGGTTCGTAAATTGAAAGATTCCCGGAGCGAGAGCCGATAACCCGGACCGACGATCGGAGAAAAATTGTCGCGTCTCCCCCTCCCGTCCCGCTTTTTTACCCATCGCCGAGTCTCCGAGGCGCGACGCTGCCCGCGCTGCCCGCCGTCGCCCCGTTTATTATCGAATTCTTGTCGAACGATTGACCGAGAAGGAGCGAACCGACGGTTGAATATTCGAGAGGGCGATGCGGGAGGAGGAGGAGGAGGGAAAGGCGGAAAGGTGGACTCGAGCGATCTTTTCCTCTCTCTCTCTCCCGCTCTCGTTTGGGTTCGTTCGGGACGTCGAGGCTCGGCGAGAGGCTCGCGGAGAAAAAGGGAAGCGTCGTTCGCGGGTGTACGACCGCGAGACGATTCCGCGAACGAAAACTCGAGGATCGAGGGAGGAAGACTCCTCCGAGGGTTCGTCCCGCCTCGCGACGTCTTCGCGGGCGAAACTCGCCGAATACGTTCGGTCGTATCGAGGAAGCCGAGTTTGCCGCTTGGAATTTAATTTTCCGGTCTCGCGATACGGGAGTCGCGTCGCCCTCGGCCGGAGCGGCGTTTTTCTTTTTTCACCGGATCTTCCGCGCCGGGCCGCCGTTTTTTTCTTCGTTCTTAACGAACTCTCCTCCGTTTCTTTCGTTCGATGGAAAAGCGGAAAAGGAGCGACGCGTACCGGCGGACGGTAAGCTCGGGACGAAAAAACCGTATCTTCGAAATTGAAGGTAAAGAGGAGCGAGGATCCTTCGGGGAGGAGCCCGATTCCGTTGGCGAGAAGAGACGGCGTCGGGGGCGTCGCGGGGCTCCCGTCGGAATCGATTCGGAAGTCAGACACGTTCGGCAAACATTCGCCGACCGTCGGAGGCTGTTCGGCCGGAGCGCGGAAACGCCGGGGAACGCGTCTTCGAAGGGGCCGCGGGGAACCCGCCGCGAAAGGCGGTTCGGAGTTTCGAGTCGTCGGAGCCTCGCGCGCGCGGAGCACGCGTCGACCGCGGTGAACAAAGCCGTAACGAAAGCTCCGACGAGCGAAACGAGCGCGTCGTCGCGGAGGGAGGACGCTCTCCCGGTTCGCGGTGGTTCCCTCGCGTACGATCCGAGCCCGCCGCCGGAGCTCCCCGAGTTTCCGCGAGTTCGGTCGCCTCGTTCGAGCCTTCGATCGGAGACGCTCGAAACGAGAAGGATTTTCGAGGCGAAGGGACCGATTCCCGAAACTCGGCTCTCCCTCGTCGTCGTCCCGGCTCGATCCTTCCTCGGATTTTATCGGGGCTCGGCGGTTTCGTCGTCGCTCGACGCGAGCCGTCCTCGTTTCTTCTCTTTCGCGACGATTCGTCCGTCGGCCCGTTCCCGAGATCCTCGGTGTTCTCGCGTTTCTCGCTCCTCCCTTCTCGCTCGTTCCGAGGCGCCCTCTTCTTTCCGGCCCGTACCCACCGAGTCCCGACGTTTACCGGCCCCCTTCCGCCGTCTCCCGATCCTCGCGACGACCCCGTCTCTTCACCGAAGATGAAACGACCGAGAACAAACCCAACGACGACAAGAAAAATACAACCGGATTGAAATTCGTGTTCCCTCAATTAGCAAAGTTGGCGGCTGCCGTTGAACGTTTCACGGTCGTCTCGGCGTCCCGGCGGGTGGCTTCCTTCCGGATCCCGCTCTTCGTCCTCTCTCTCCCTTCAATTTCGAGAAGGATCGTTCGTTCGCGAAAAAATATAAAAAAGCCAACTTGAAAAAAGAAACGAGGATTTTCTCGGATTCGAGACAAACGTCGGAGTTGTCTCGTAACTTTGACCGGTCGATGGATACGCCTCGCGTCGGACTCGCTCCGATCCGGAGCTTCCGAGTCTTCTCCAAAGTCCAATAACCCCTCGATCCGCTTTCCCCCCGGCTCCCGCGAACCTCGAACCGTGCGCGAGCAACAAGAGTAACGAGGGACCCGATTGACGCGAGCAAAAAAAAACGGTTTTCCGAGCGAATACTAACGCGGAAACGTCCCGTGGAAAAGTCCGCGCGGAGGGACGAGAGGAGGGTGAGAAAGAGAGGGTCGAAGGGTGACGAGGATCGCGGGAGGCTGCGAGGATTTCCCTAGTCCTAAAGTTACGACGAATCAAAGCTACGAGAGTCGAAACGGTATTAGCAAAACTACATCGGTTTCCACGGTCGATCCTCTTCTTCGCCTCTCCCCCTCTCTCTCTCTCTCTCTCCGTCCGTCTATCCGTCTCTTCTTCCCAACCGAGCCAGGCACGTCGACGTTGCTTCCGGTGAATCTCTATTGGAAATTTACCTTACAAATTAGAGAGAATTAAATTTGAAAAAAAAGACGAGAATGACGAAAAAAGGGTGGAAGAGGAAAAAATATCAAAGTTTCCCAACGTCCCGCGCGTCGAATTTACCAAGCCGTGAAACTTTCTCCGCCGCCTTTTCCTCCCGGGCTTTTGTGCTCGATCGTCTTCTCGGCTATAATGAGAATCCGTGAATAGCGAAGAGAGAGAGAGAGAGAGAGAGAGAGAGACAGCGCGGAGGCAAATCGTACAGTCAACCTGGATTTCGGGCCTCGTTCGTGTACTTTGGCATCGAGAAAGTTTATTCGTATACGTATCTATACACGTATATACGTATACGTTACAACGCGCGTTCATTTATTTATTTATTACGCGACGACTGATCGATAAACGCCGATACGCGCGTTCCGGCGACTCTTGGCCTCGTCCTGTTATTAAAATTCGTAAAAAGGCGAATAAAGGAGAAGACGGAGGTAGAAGCAAACCCGGACGGTTCGGTGGAAAGAGAAAAAAGGAGAACGCTCGAGAGGCGGCGGTGGCGCTTTTAACCGCTGAGGCGAGAGGCTGGAAGTCGGCGGGTGCGCCCGAGAGGAGCCCGGGCCAGCCCGCTGATTAGATTTACTCGAATTATCGCTCGTCCCGCGAAAAGGATAAACGGGCGCGTGTCGTGAATTCGATTCGGCGAACACGAGCGGACGGAGCCGCGTCGACGCGAGCGCGCGTCTCGAGAGGTCACCGAGGCCTCGGTCCTGCCCGCGTACTCGCCAATTTCGGGCTCCGACGAAGACTCGGTATCCGCGCGTCCGTCCGAAAAAAAAAAAAAGAAAAAAGAAAAAAAGAAAAAAAACGCCAACGAGCGTCGAGACGCCCCGGAATCCCGAAGAAGGGGACGAACGAACGTTGCGAAAACGCGCGTCGCGAGAGGATACTCGATTTCTCCCGGTATCGCTTCCTCCCCGGTGCGATTTTTCGAGATTTCCGTCAACGTCTCGCGTGCGAAGAAAAATCATAAGGGACGATCGGTCCGCTCGACGTCGGTCGTACCGCGAGTGAAAAAAGGGCTCGTTTCTCCGGCGTGCCCGTCGCGCGCGACGCTCCTCCCGCCCGGCGATCCCCGAGGCCGAGCCGATTTCGTATTAAACGATACGAAGAAAGGAGAGCCCGGTGATTTATGCGCACAAATTGTCCCGTCGGAGTATCAAGCTCGGGAAGCCCGACCTCCGCGTTCGGTTGTACGGGGTGGGCCCGTTCGACGCGACTACCCCGATCGTCCGACGCTCGCCTCCGGAGCGAACTCGGCGAGGTACTTCCCGATTGGTCGTTTCCGCTGTTCAAAAACTTTTCGAACCTATCGTCGAGAGGAAACGGAACCGTCGAGCGATCCTCGGTGGTCCTCGGAAGGAATCGAACGACCCTCGCGAGTGGACGAACGGGGTCCACCCTGTATTCCTCCCGGTCTCGTTCTCGCGGAACGCCAGGGCTGCTCCGGTCCTCCGACTTTTCGTCCCGCGTCGTCGTACCCCCTCGACGTACCGTTCTCTCGTTTCGTTTCACGGGACGCGTTATCGTCCCTCCCGCGCTCTCGCGCCGACCCGGAGAGCTCTCCAATATCGTCCGCATTAAATTTCACTTTTTTAGCGAGTCAAGTCCGTGACTGCAATATGCTCGCTCCGGGCGTCCTCCCCTGGCCCTTTCCGGGCCTTCCTTCCGCCCCGTCTCTCGACGCGTTGTTCCTCGCTGCTGTTGCCGCTGCCGCCGCCGCCGCCGCCGCCGCCGCCGCCGCCGCCGCCGCTTTTCTCGAGCTTTCCGCGTACCTTGTATCCGTGTACCGACGACGCGGACCGTTCTCGAAAAATAATCTCTCGAGGTTCATAAATCGTCGGATCTGCGCGCGCGATCGCGCGTCTCGAGATCTCACCTTTCATCGCCGAACGTCCCTTCCCACTTTCGATCTTTTTTCCTTTACTCGCCGATCCGAGAACCTTCGAGAGGTCGAGCCGAGCCGCGCCGAGCATCGAGAAAAGGGGGTCCTCGCGTAGCCGCGCGTGTCGGACGACGCCCGAAACGACGGGTCCTCTCGACCGTTCAAAATCAAATTCGATGGCTCGTTCCGAGCCGAGGCTCTCCCTTCGTCCCCGTTCACCCGTGCGAATTCTCCGCTGGCGAACGAAACACGCTCGATCGTTCTTGAACGTTCCATCGGGGAGCTCGAACGGGAGCGGAGGGAATCGTAAAAAAGTCTACCGAAACGAGGGACGACGAAAGAGCGATGATCGAACGAGGAAAGAAGAGAGCTCGGGGACGATTTCGCGAGGCGTTGATGTTCGGCGGGCGCGCGATAATTTCCGGATCGTCAAAGTTTCGAGCGGCGCGAGTTTCGGCGCGTTAATCGAGGCGAGGGCGGTCGGCCGAGCGGGCCGCGAGGCGCGGCCCGCGACAATCGGGTAATCCGGGCGGGCGATGGGAACGCGCGGGAGCCGACCGAGGGGGGATCTCGTTGTTCGGGCGGGCCGTCGCCGAGCGATCTCCCGTATCCTCGGATACGAGGCAAACGGGAACATTGACGAAACGCGCTCGAGCGCGGGACGCGCGGAATAAGAGCTAGTTAGCGAGCGTCGGGATTATTATCCGGGGCCCCCCGGAACTTCCACTCGTCACAATAGTGACAAATTTCACGCTCGGCGTTACGTTCGAGGCGAGAAATTTATGGGAATTTTCGGGGAGGTTCGTCGCGAGCGCTCCTCGCGGTCGAATACGCGCGAGATCGGGCCGTCGCCCGCCCGGGGCTCGGTTCGACGGGCCGCGAGGAACCCCGCGCCCCGCCCCGCCCCGCCGTCAAAACCCTCGACGATCGGTGAAACGTCGCGAGTTTCGAGGGGACGTCCTCGAGGAGCAATTTCGAGGCTGCTCCGCGAGAGCGCCAATTCCGAGCGCTTTGTTCCGGGCGTCTCGATCCCCGTCTCCTCCCCTCGGTCCGCCGCCGTCCCGCGAAACGCGAACGGACCTCGAGGAGGCCCTCGCTCCTGCCGGATCCGCGGCGAGCCTCGCCGAACGAGCGCCGAGCTAAATTTCGAGAGGAGGGACGCGGGACTCGGCGCGGCGCGTTTCGCGATTCGGACGTCTCGAGGAGGGCTCGGACGACGTCTCCGACGAGACGAGAGACCCGGCGGGCTCCCTCGGATTATCGGGGAAAACGTCGCCGGGTAGGATCGCGGCGGCGGCGGCGGCGGCGGCGGCGGCGGCGGCGGCGGCGGCGGCGGC
>JAPYZI010001594.1:0-51224 GCA_030523105.1 Ophioninae sp. A BG-2022a
ATGATAAAGAGGTTTTACATCTTCGTAAATATATCCTTTGAAAAAAAAACATACTGCTCGCAGCTGGGCTTATTGGCGTCGCCAGATCGGTGACCGTTTAGGTTTCGGCAGACGTGACAAGAACAACACGTGCATTCCTTAATCGCTCCGGCAATCTCCCTCGTACACTTAAAACAAAGCCTACTCATGGCCGCGTTATAATGTCCGGATTTAAATTTAAATATTATAATAAACCCAATTCGCAAACGTACCTAATTTAAAGACACGATAGGAAAATGACGTGAGGCGAGAATTTCTCACGCATAGTAAGTCACTTAAATCATATCACACAGCACAACCGCTTTCGTGGAGAGTTTAAGCGCCAAGTAAACAAAAATGACACACACACATATAACCCTGCATACGCTCACTGCTATCCATCGCCAGGTAGACACATTATAGTCGTAACGGTGATGCGCGTGAGCCCAGCTGTCGTCCAGATCAGCGATGCGTGACGACCAAATTTAGAAGTGTGTAGGATTGCACAGTATCTATGTAACAGGTGTGTGTAGCCCGACTGCAACCTTGTACACAACGGAAAACCCCGAACAGCAACCAATCCCAGCCGAGTTGACGTACGCCGAGCCAGACGAGCCAACGTAATAGAATCACGAGCCAGCACGAAATTCCCGTGCGGAAAAAACTCCTATTGCCCATGCACTCAGAGGCAATCCGGATTATGAATGTGCACAATGGTAAGCAAAGGTAACGTGCTCAACCTATGACAAAAAGTAGGCCCGTAGGCCCTCTACGGCAGCCGAAACGTTCAGAAAGAGACGGAGCACCAAATAACCGTGACAGCTTCTACTTACAGCGGAGAGAGAGAGAGGATGATGGAATGTTTTTCGTCCCAACTTATGAGGGAATGCTTCAGTCGACCGCCGACCCGTAAGATTCCCCATTCGTCCAGGAACGGAGCAAGCGATAGGAGTGGCCCCTTAAGTTTCTCTTCCGTGCTATTCCGTATGTGTTAGATAGCGGTTGAGAAGTGGATGGCTTGGGTCTGCTGCGCCCAGGATAATTCAGACTCTTGGAGTTCAGCAGGTGTCTGTTCCTGACTCCTTGGACGTACGGTTGACTTCTAACGTCGGCACCAGGCGGAAACTCTCAAAAGAGTGTGGTAACGGGAGAATCTTGCCAAAATTTCGGATTCAGGAAGCGGCGGTTGAATAGTCGCTCCGTAGGATGTCGTGCGTGATTCCGGTAGCTCAAGTGGAAGCTCCGGCTGAGTTTGTCCTCTGGTGAGCGGGGGCCCCTTCCACCAGAGGTCGTGGCTGAGGAGTTCCCGGGGTGTCAGTCCGCGGGAAGCGCAGTCAGCAGGATTGAGGTGCCCCGGTATATGCTTTCACCTACTCCCTGGAGTTAGCCGCTGAATCTCCGCGACTTGGTTGGCCATATAAGTCTTCCAGCGAGTAGGGTGCCCCTGGATCCAGCCAAGAGCCACGGTTGAGTCCGACCAGAGTGTGAGTTGGCTGCTGGAGAGATTCATTATCTGGTTGACGTGTTGTGCCAGGGGGGCGAGCAGGTGTGCAGCGCACAGCTCTAACCGCGGTAATGATACGCGTTTAAGCGCGGCTGCTCGCGTCTTAGCGGTTATCAAGGAGACTTCGGGCTCCTTCTCTGAATCCAGCACCCGTAGATAGAGAACGGCGGCGTAGGCTCGTTCGGAGGCATCGGCGAAACCGTGTAGTTCGATCCGACCTCCCTGTCGTATTCCGAACCAACGTGGAATC
Source organism: Ophioninae sp. A BG-2022a (assembly GCA_030523105.1). NCBI lineage: Eukaryota > Metazoa > Arthropoda > Insecta > Hymenoptera > Ichneumonidae > Ophioninae sp. A BG-2022a. The sequence continues at coordinate 1,773 of JAPYZI010001594.1, forward strand.
TTCACGTTGAGTTCAAATTCCCGTAGCTGCAGACAATATCGCAAAGACCTTGGTCCCGACGCCATTCGGACTCTTTGAATTCCGAGGAATGCCGCCCGGTCTGCGCAACGCAAGGCAAACATTCCAGCGTCACATGGATAATCTTTTGCGCAATGTCAACTTCGCGGCGGGCTTCATAGACAACCTTATCATCTACTCGGACAACGAGGAGGATCATCTGCAATACCTGAAGCAGATATTCAAGATTCTGCGCGAGAGCAACCTCAAAATCAACCCGGCAAAATGACAATTCGGGAAGGGTGAGGTTGTTCACCTCGGCTATGCTCTCGATGCCAACGGATTCACGCCACCAGCCAGCAAGGTCGATGCAATCTTGGCGTTTCCGAAGCCGGAAACAATTTCCGTCTTGCGACGATTCCTCGGGATGATAAATTATTATCGTCGCTGCGTTCCCCATGCAGCTGAGCTACAAGCTCCTCTGAACAGTCTTCTGCAGAGCGCTAAAAAACGCGACAAGCGCAAGGTGCCGTGGTGCCCCGAGTCTGAGCGTGCATTCGAGTGTTTCAAGCAGGGCATCGCCTCGGTGATCAGGACTTCCTTCCTCTCACCATCCACACCACTCGCTCTCTCGACAGACGCATCCGACTTCGCCATCGGTGCTTCTCTAGAACAACTCGAGAACGCTTCATGGAAGAAAAATCGGGTTTTCCTCATGCAAGCTATCTCCAACTGAGGCCAAGTATAGCGCATATGATCGGGAACTTCTCGCTATATTCGCTAGCGTCAAATTCTTCAAACATATTCTCGAGGGCCGCGAATTCATCATCAAAATGGATCATCGACCTCTGAACTCCGCGTTCTCGCAAAGGATGGACAAGGCATCGCCTCGGTAACTGCGTCAGCTGGACTGAATCTCCCAGTTCAACACCACCATCACGCACATCCGAGGTGAGGAGAACGTGGTGGCCGACGCGCTCTCGCGTGTATGCGCCGTGAACATGCCGAGCGTCTTGGATTCCGACACCATCCAGCAGACCCAGATCACCGACAGCGAGCTCGAGGCATTGCTCGAACACTCGTCGCTCGATTTACAACGAATTACCGTCGAAGGGCACGACATCTTCTACGCCGTGTCAACTGGCTGGCTGCGGCCATACTTGCCCACCAGCCTCCGCGGACGCGCCTTCGACGTCGTTCATGACCTCGCACATCCCAGCGGTCGAGTAACTGCTCGTCATCTTCGCGACAAATTTGTCTGGCCTGGGATCAAGAAGGACGCCATTCGCTGGTCACGAGAATGTATTCCTTGCCAGCAATCCAAGGTATCGCGCCATAATCGTGTCAATCCCAAAAACATCGACGTCCCGAACAATCGATTCAATCATGTCCACCTGGATCTCATCGAACTTCCGCGGGTCAAGGGTCTACGCTATTGCCTGACCATGATTGACCGGTTCTCTCGCTAGCCAGTCGCTGTGCCGCTCGCCGATATGGAGGCCGAAACGTGTGCCACCACCTTCTTTGCACACTGGATTGCGCATTTCGGCACACCGCTCTCGATCACGACTGACCAGGGAAGTCAGTTTGAATCCCGACTCATCACGGCTCTTGCCCGAATGGTCGGGGCTAACAAGATCCATACAACACCTTATCACCCGCAGTCAAACGGCTTAATCGAGAGGTGGCACCACATAGTGAAGGCCGCACTCATGTGCAATTCACCAACGCCATGGCCTGAATTATTACTATCGGTACTCCTGGGACTTCGCACCTGTGTTAAGGAGGACCTTAATGCCTCACCAGCGCAGCTATTATATGGAACAGAGCTCAGAATTCCGGGGGAATTTTTTATCACCACCGATCTGCCTGCTGACCCGAAATTTTTCCTGGAAAAGTTCCAGGAGCACATTCGGCAGATCCGTCCGACGATAACCGCCGATCATACGCAGTCGCGATGTTTCATTCTCAAGGAGCTCTACACCTGCTCTCACGTATTTGACCGCGTGGATGCGGTCCAATGACCACTTGATCCACCGTACTCTGGTCCTCACGAGGTCATAGACCGAATTGACGACCGAGTTTTCATCGTGCATTTCAACAGAACGGACAAGGCGATTTCTGTTGAGCGACTCAAACCGACGTTCGTCGCCAAAATGGACCAACACGTGAGTCCTCTTCCTCTGAACGAACCGCAGCCATCCACCTCGGCAGAGCCTGTGCCACAACCACCCACATCGGTACAGCCTGAGCCACAGCCATGCGCGTCGGCACAGCCTAAACCACCGGAGTCCGTGGGTTATCGGTTGATAACGATAGACCGACCTCTTAAAACTTATGCCAGAGCCTGTAAAAAAGTGTTCCTTCCTTACCTAGTCAGAGTACTGAAGGGGGGGTAGATGTGGCGTCTATTGACCCACTCGCACGCCCGGTCGATAAAGTAACTAGCGGCCTTGTAGGTAATTAGCTTAGCCTACAATCAATTTGTAGTAGACGTGTTATCTTGTATGATACGATTTTGTTAGAAAATTGGACAATTTTCTTTGAACTTGGCGCGATGAGGGCGCTACAGGCGCGCAGGTGGCGCTGGCACAGCGTGCGACGAGCGCGTGTGGGGAACTGAGGACCATCGGATGCGGCCATGAGAGCGAGAGGGATTCGCTATCCTCTTCCTTCTTGATCGAGACGTCGATAAGAACGCACGTGTTTAAAACTCGCTCTAATTTTCGGAGCAGGCTGACCGACGTGGAGCGGACAGGCAGCCATTAGCAACCTCGTGGAGAGGGAGCGTTAGAAACCCTCGTGGAGAGGTTTTCGGGACTGCGGGACTGTACATTTAACTATTTATTTAATTTATCCTTTTCGTCACGTACTCTTTAAATTATTATTATTCTTCCTAAATCTACGTTTTGTATAATAAGCGCGCAATACTCGTGAAAAGACCCTCACCCTTCCTCACATTTCTTCCTTCAAAAGAAAATAACCAGATCCTTTAACAATTTTTATTGGATTGACACCGATACTTTGGATTTGTAAAACAAAGGGTACGCGTGATGGTTTTTCTCTTTATTTTTCTTGCGTCCCGGAACGAGATCAACTCAAAAACGGAAGTCGGTCTTGGCACAGAATGTCCAACTATGTAACAAGACCTAAGGTTGGTAGCATCGGGAGAGTGCTGCCCCCACAGCCTAACGATACCAGCGCCTCAACGGCCGAGGAAGCAAAACCTCGTGCCACGCGCTGAGTTCTAACTTCTTGTACATAGTAGTCCAAGTTCCTTTTTTTTTCAGTCTTCTTCTTCCGGTGCTGGCGCTAACACAGTGGCACGTGACTACGTGAAAACTTGTCCACAAGAACTCTTTGTGTCTGATTGCGTTCACTGTGATATCCAATAAATATTATATTCCTTCACTGCTATGAACCCTTCTGACTATTATTATTGGGGCAAGAACCCCATAAGTATTTTAATACAACGCTATCTATTGAAAAAAAATAATGATAACTCAAAACTTTACTGTCCATTAGTACAATTATACTACGGGCCGTATTCACAGTAGCGTCTCAAGATCCATCTCAGGATCGCCTAGCGCAAGATCGTCGAATAGCTTTGAAACGATCCTGAGACCTTATGTATTCATAGTCGTAAAATAAGATCATCTTGGGTAAGAATGTGCTCTCAAGCTGTAGCTTACTTGATTTAGGGCCGCCTCAGCTAAGGCAACACTTGGGACGACCTTACACGAGATTCGGGTATTTCCGGAATGATTCTGTTAAGGACAGTCACACACGATAAGTGGCGCCGCCCGAGAGGGTCGGAGTAGGCGGAAAACTGCGCGTACGAGCGGGTAACGAGGTGCGCGAGCGCAAAGAGTTTAGGCGGTTTGTCTCGAGCGAGCGTAGCAGGAAGGTTATAAGGAAGAGCGCTAGCGCGGGACAGAGAGAGAAAGAGAAAACCGGGACGGAAGCCACGCGGTCGGCAAGCCTGGTCGGCGTCAGTAGCGGGATTCTGTAAGTCGTTACGCGAGAATTCGTTGTCGTTGGATAACGACAGCCAATCGCATGGCTGCTTACAGAAGAAAGGGAGCCTCTCACGAAATCTCGCGTAACGACTTACAGAATCCCGCTACAGGACGCTACGCGTCGAGTGTTACGTTTGCTATAGTATTAGTGTCCTATTTATTAATTCCGTAGTTATTAAGTGCGTTAAGACTATATTCCTCTTAAATAGTTCCGTAGCTATTAAATGTGTTAAAACTATATTATACATATACTTCTAGTCCAAAATAAAGTTCTATTGCCGGCTACTTGTGAGTGCGAGTTACTGGAAACGAAGAAGGAAGGCGAAGAGAAAAGAGAAAAAGAAGAAACGGGTACACCTTCGCTCGTTTTCGAACAATTCCGTTAGAGCAACCAATCGAAAAGCACGTTTAGCTGTTACGGAATGTTGTATCGTTTCGGTTCTACCGAAAGAGTATACCCCATACTCTAGTGATGTGTTGTTTATTACCCAGTGCGACAGTGCCAAGAGTAATTGTGAAACAGAAATTGTGGCGCAGTGATTTCTGAGAATGGCCACGAAGGTTAGAACCCGCAATTACAATGCCAAAAAGAAGCAACGATTTACAATAATTCTTCAAAAATACTCGCACGTGGTGGAAAATAAAAAAAATCGGCAGCCAGTCGGCAAGACAAAGACACATCGTGGAAGAAAATCGTCGACGAGTATAACGCATCGACAATAATTGATGAGAAGGTAAGAAACAATTAATGTATATTTGTTTGTTTTTAAGGGTTTTTTTCGAAAATAAATTTAATTCAAATTTTTCAATTTTTCAGAGATGCGAAAAAGAGCTTCGAAAGTTATGGACCAACTTAAAACAGTCTCAGAAAGACGCATTGACCAAAGAACGACAGAGCCGTTTCTTAACCAGAGGTGGTCCACCAACGGATCCTCCGACCGTCGACCCAGAAAGCAATGCCATAGTTCTGAACATCATGACGACGATACCAGCAATGTTCACATCGAGTATCAATGAAGAGACACCGATGGGTAAGATCTTATATTGAAATATATGTTTACTAGCTTTTGCCCGCAGCTTCGCTCGCGTTAATGCTCCATATAAACTTCCACCCCCCATTTTAGGGAAGTGGGGGGTTAGAAAGGGGCAAAAAGTAGCCTATGTTTACTCTCCATCCTTTCAACTATCTCCACTTAAAAAATCACGTCAATTCGTCGCTCCGTTTTACCGTGAAAGAAAGACAAACATACAGACAGATGGACACACTTTCCTATTTATAATATTAGTATGCATAATAAATCTTCCCTTGCTACATATTTTATAGAAATAATTTATAAAAAATATAAGTCTTGACAATACAGAGCGAAAGCGTCTTACAATGTGTGTCGACGCCCAAAAATACTCGGTGAGACTGTGGATGACAACGAGCTCCATGAGGCCACGAAAGTTTGTCAGAGACAGATTAACGATGCGCCGGTTGGAAAGGTTTCATCGGAAATATGGCAGCTCGAATATCAAGGTATCGATTGATCAGTGGTGAATGTAAAGAGAAGACGATCAACGCTGTCAAGAACTGCAGGTAATAACAATCGTTATCTAAAAATTGAAATAGCAGTTACAATATTTTAATTTGTCTTCTAATTATAGGTCACAAATCGAGGAGGATCACAAACAAAAAAGGTGATTCGGACGAGAAAGAAAAAGATTGAAAAATTCGACGAATACGATCCCTCATAGAGCAGAAGACGGCATTGTTCCAAGAAAAGAACCGTCACGAAGAGGAGTTGTACGAAATCAAGAATGCTAAAATTGCATTTGATTCAAGAGAGGCAAAAGCAGGGTTGGCAGAAATGAGGTTGGCGAAGAAAAAAAATACAATAATGTAGAAGTAAGTATATGTTTATTTTATAATGCAATTTTACTTTACAATTAACTTTTTTCATGGAAAGAATTGACATATTATTTTAGCCACTCAGCGAAACATCCTCTCAATGAGAGAATTGTCGTTGATACACGAGACCGATGGTTACGAATTTTATACCGATGCTGCGAAGTATTGGGGAAATCGTGCCACCAACCGTTGGCGGCATGCTCGGACGTTTCGGTTTCATTTCCAACACGGATATCGAAGGCTCTCAAGGCTTTTTAAAAATTATATTCAAGGTACAATTTTATAAAATCACAATGCAACATTTCGAAAATCGGCAAATAAAAATTCAAAATTTTTGATGTCTATAATCAAAGTCGGAAATTTCGGAAACCGTAGAACCTAAATTCAGAATTTCGGATTTTCATTATCAAAATCGAAATTTCCGATTATCACATTCCGTTTTTCATTACCATTGATTTCATAGGTTGATATCTCTATTTGCGTGTTCATATTAGCAAAAAATTTGAGTTTCGTAGGAAACCGCCCATTTTCGATTGACAATTGCCAATCTAAAAGGCGGTTTCATAATAACTGGACTGGAATTACGATTCCCCTAGATGAAAAATCCACCAGAAAAGAATTACGCATTAGACTGCGGCAGCGGAATAGGCAGAATAACGAAGAACCTCTTGACGAAGCACTTCAATAAGGTCGACATGGTGGAGTAGTCGAGCAAATTTTTGAAAACGACTGGAATATCGTTAGCCTCGTGTTCCCAAAGGATAGGAGAATTTTATCCTCAAGGAAGGACCGACAAAACAAAAAATCACAGGATGGACGGAACGTAGAGGAAACAAAAAATTTACGATTAAAAAAGGATTGCAGGATTTCTGTCCGGAGGCTGAAAGATACGATGGCGTTTGGTGCCAATGTTTAGTTTTTTGGGTCGTTTGACGAAGGTGCGATTTGTTGACGGAAATTTTCATAAATATTTATCTTCTTATACGTACACACCGAAAATTTCGAGATCCCCACCGCAACGGCAATCGCCGGAACTAAACGTCAAAAGTGTCGACCGATATTTTCTCGAAATCGTACAGATGTAGTTAAAATTTTTGGTTTTCTGAATATGGCTACGCTCTTGGACTTGGACGTCTAAGGAAAAGACAGTTCAGCCCAACACGTCGGGGTATACGTTTCGATAGACACGAGGATTTCCACTGGAAAGCCGGAAGGCGGAGCGCCAAACTCGTTGCCTGATCGAGGTAACAATCCTATTAACTAAAAACAAAAAATCAGTTATCGAATTCATGGTGATTTTTGCACAGAAATACGGATGGATACCAGCTCAGTTCGTATATTACGCGAGAAGGAACCGAGCACTCAGCGAAACATCCTTTCAATGAAGGCATCTCTGGACACAGGTCCATCCGCTGGCTGATACTCGGGTGTGATGGCAGGAATTGCTTCGACCGCTTCGACCTTGTCTTCTTCAGCTAATATGTCGTTCAACTGCAGAGCAAGGTGTGTAAGACGGCACAAGCCACAACGATTGCCGTCGACCAGACGAGTTTTGTTGTCCGGCCTTTCGACAAACACGGAAATCGTCGTTTCCACACGCCATACGTTCTCTCGACGATTTGCCTTGTTCGGGCCTGTATAATATTGTATCTGAAACATAAACATTAGAAATCAGTGTAAACATTATTTCGCTGTCAGTATAACTAGATTTTTTTTCATATATTTATAAAATTATGGTCGATATATTCAGATAATAATTATTTTGATTAAAAAATTGATATAAATAGAAGAGACTCGTTAAAAAATGTATTTTTAGTCTTTTTTTTATTTCATATAAATTAAAAACTTACATCTCCTGTTCAGGCGTTTGCGGATTTTAGATCGGTGTCGCCAACAAGCAGCCCGTCGAGAAAGCCTCGAAAATGCCGTGCATAGATGCGCGAGTTCTGAAATATTCGGCACTGCCGGATCATTCTGGCACAATGTCTAAGAATTCCGTTCTTGGCCCAACGACAGTCTGTAGAAAATAATAGTTAATTTTTTTGTGAGATGCAAATTTTGATTTATTTCAGTGTTAATAAAATAAATAATAAAAACTTGCCTGCACATTGAAGGAGAAATATCCTTTTCTGTTTAGAAATACCTCGTCGATGTTGTGGAATCTTGTATGCACTAGCCGAATGTGCGTGCAATCGATGGCACCGTCGACGCCAGGGATTCCAATTGCTCCATACCCATAGCCGAGCCTTTGAAACAGTTGTCGATTTTTGAATCGTCCATCGGTACTGCTTGGCATTTTTATTTTTGTTCGCAATAAACTTGCCAGCAGTATGCTTATCCGAAAGACGATTCTCGACACTGTCGGCTGGGAGATTGGAGCAGTATCTCCGAAAAGAAGCTATTTATTAAAAATATGTATTAATCATAATTTTAGCGATAATCATAACAATGATGATAGCGGGATATTGATTAATACAAGTTGGTTCACCTGGAAGCTTGCGGTGGCATAAAATCGGAGTGCCACGAGTAGCTGGAAGATGGGAGCAATCGGTTATTTGGCTTTGCTAAGCCGACCTCAATCAGAATTCTAAACCTTTCAACGTCTTTCCCAAATCGGAATCGCCTTTTGAATTCGTCTTCGTTATAATTTTCGAAAGGGTTAAGATCATCACGCACGTAGCGCCTGGGAACATGAGCGTTATTCTCGATTACGAAGTTCTCTTAATTGTCAATGAGGATAAAATCAATGTCGTTAGGAAAATCCATTGTGGCCACTCAGCCACACTAGCCCAGTCGGGTTAGCTTAAAAATAGGGGTAACCTGGAATTAATTGTAGTCAGACATTTTTTGCGCCAATGTTTAGGGGGGGTCATTAATAGCTTAAATCCAAAAACTCGACGAAATTCAACCGGTGCGTTAGCCGCTATATTGGTTTGAAAGTCAAACCTTTTTTTAGCCATACCTCCTTTATTTTTCATTTTTTTCAAAAATGATAATAACCAAAGTTGTTGCAAATTTGATTCTCTACAACTTTGGTCCTTATAATTTTCATCGTACAATCACTATTTACGGAAAGAACTGTAAAAAACAAGTCAAAGTATAATTTCGCCTGTATCTCGATTATTATCGAATTTAGCGAAAAAAAAATATAAACAAAGTTATAGATCATTGAATTTCCTACAACTTTGATTCTTACAAATTTTTTTCAGAAATCAATATTTAAGCTCCTACGCCTATAGTAAATGTACCGGGACCCAAGCGACCGGGTAGCCTGGGCAGCGACGTCATCGGCAGATGCTATTATACCTGCATGAACAAGTCTTAGATATGATGAAGCTGTTGCTCAACCCCTTTTGTTCTTGCACGCACTCAGTGGATGCGACACGACATTCTCCCTTTTCAATGTGGGCAAAGCTAAATTTTTAAATACGATACGAAAAAATTCAGATTTAAGAGCAGGATTAAATTTATTTAAAGAGCACAGCGTGAACAAACTTGTGTTAGCATCAGCTAGAGAACGCTTTTTAATCACGTTATTTGGAGACGGACAAAATATTAGATCCCTTGATCATCTACGATTCAAATGCTTCACTAAGTCGATCAATAAAGATAAGTTCACCTTGCTGCACTTTCACCTACCACAACAGGAGCTCAACGACATATTTACAGAACATATTTACAAGTCCAGATGTGGCGCGAATATGAAATCGATGCGACAGAGTGGGGTTGGAAGAAAACTGCTCATGGATTAGAGCCGATAACAACTACGGCACAACCCGCACCTGAATCATTATTAAAAATGATTTCTTGCAAATGCAAGGGCAATTGTGAAGAAATGTGCGGATGTCGCAAAGCGGGCTTGAAATTTTCTGTTATTTGTCAAAACTGTAGTGGTGAGTCTTGTGAAAATGTTGTCGAACTTCCGCGGTTACTTGATAATGAAGATGACGATATCATGGATAACTCTGCTGAAGAAATATCTGGCATAAACGTTGAACGTCAGGACAGTTCTGATGAAGAAACCATTGGTATGGATTTGGCAGGACCATCGGTAAAAAGAGCAAGAGTTCAATAAGACAGCTCCTGCAATAGCTTTTAAAAAAAACCAAGTCTGCTCATTGTAATAATTGATTTTAATAAACCTGCCCGACTCCTTAAACGTTGCAAAAATAATTGGAGATAAAAGTACTTTTAAGGACAAAGGTCTGGCGGAAAATGAAACGTGGATTAGGCCTACTGGGGATACCACGTAAAAAAAACGCGCCTGGAGCTTTATCCCAGTGGTGGTGCAGAAAAGGGCTTGAATATTGATTTCCGAAAAAAATCATGAAAATCAAAGTTGTTGGAAATTTAATTTAACGATTAAACGAACTTACCTGTTGTGAAGTTCTATAATAATTATGTCTGATGTCTCGTTTGAGAGATTACAAAGGTAGTGTCGCCTACTTCATGCCATATCCCACGAATATTCAGAGTCTAAAACACCGGAACGGGGGGGGGGGGGGCGGGCGCTCCACACGTCCCAGCGTTGCGTGTGCCCTTCTTCATAATGTTTAAAGATCATTTTTTAAGTGGGGTGAAAAAGTAAAATAATAGACATTTTGATTTAAACGGGTGACGACGTAATCTCTCAAACGAGACATCAGATATAATAACCATAGAACTTCACAACAGGTAAGTTCGTTTAATCGTTCAATTATATCCTCGTCTCATTTTCGAGATTACAAAGGTAGATGTTTAGAGGTAATCGAAAACCTAAACTGTATGATAATTATGAATCTTCCATTTTTTTTTATTCAAACACAGCAGACGTGGACATGCCTCTGTCCGACTCTATTGGACGTTTATAAAATCTAGCAAATACTTGCGATTCTTTGGACTAACCTGCTGTTGACTTAATGATACTTAAATCTAAACCTTTGGCGAGAGCCGTCGATTTCGCCGCATGCCTCGTAAAATGCGGGGTGTATTCATCATCTACACCGCTCAAACTGAGGATGGACTTTATCCATCGACTTATCGTTTGAGTAGTCGCCGCTTTAAACGGCTTCCTAGACGTAATGAACAGAAAATCACAGTCTTTTCTTAAAGGCTCTGTTAAAAGAATATAACGCTCTGAAAATGATGCAACACATATCTCAGGCTTATTTATAAAATAATGAATTAATAATAACGGTTGGCAATGTCTCGGACGTGAAGTCTTAATGAGTTGCGGAATTTCGATTTCGAATCCGTCTTTTGATGGCTTAATATTACTTAATTTTAAAAGGGGTAACGTTTGAATCCTATGAGCTGTTGCAAGTGACATTTTTTGAAGGTTTGAATCTAATGTCGTACAATGACTCGTGACCGTGCGTAGCACCACGTCTGGGTCCCATGTTTTATTATATTTGGACTTCGTTGGACGAAGCCGAAATATTCCCTTAAAAAATCTCGTCAAGGCTTGATGAGAAGATGTTCAGAGAGATTAGAGACACCGCGGATCTCGCTGTATTCAAACTCCTATAGGAAACTCCGTTTTCAAACTTTTCCGTCAAGAATAATAACAAGTAATTCTCGGTAGCTCTATATGGATCCAAACGTGCGGTCGAGCAGAACTCCCACCAGGCCTTCAGCGAACTTGCGTATTGTTTGATTGAAGAATCCGCCAATGACGCAACGAATATTACTTTGCCGACAATCAAACGCAAGTTCCTTGCCAGAGGATGACGAACCGCCTGCACGGAGACAACAACAAATCATCCGATGGTTCAAAATATAACGCGATCTCGCATAAGGGTGACATGAAAACCGGATTTCACGGCTGATTCGGCCAATCAGGTACAATTAACACCCCACAGGCTTGCCCTGCTACTATTTTGTGTAATATTTTTTAAATAATCGCGGAAGGTGGAAAGGCATAGAAAAACTTATTTTTTCAACTTATTGTAAACGCGTCAATATCTTCACCCCGGGTGCTCTATGCCACGCACAAAAAATCTCGCATTTTTTTATGGCTCTTGAAGCAAAAAGGTCTATTTCTGGAAAACCGAAATATCTAATAATTCGTTTAAACGCAAAATCGGCAAGTTCTCATTCCGTGTCAATGTTCAGATTTCGCGATTCTCGATTAGCATCCTCATTATTTTGTGATTCAATGTGTATGAAGCGAATACTCAAATCTCTCAAACCTCACATCATTTCAACAACTCTTTAGCGCGACTGACTAGACCTGGGTATTGATGCCCGCCCATACGATTTATGTATGAAATCGCAGTGGTATTGTCAACACGCAATAAAATCTGTATTCCGCGCAAATCAGCACAAAAACATTGAAGAACTATAAAAGCTGCTGTGAGTTCGAGATAATTAATGTGCAAGGCCCTTTCCCTTTCTTTCTAAAAACCGTGGGCTCGTTTGCCATTGCAAAACGCCCCCCAACCAGTCAGAGATGCATCCGAAAAAATCTCGAATTCTATTTGGGACTAACTATTAATTTTCTTGAGGAAACAATTTTTCTTCCCACCAATCGAAATCTCTGCACAAGCAAATTGGTATGTGCATTGTCGCCTCATAATCCTTGTCGCTTTCCAAAAGGACTTGGAAAATTTGCCTTTGGAAACCTTTGAGATAAGCAGAGCTATATTCCAGTGCCGGACTATATGCAACAAATGTACCTACGAATCGAGCGAATTCCCGAATTTTACAAACGGACTTACGTGAAAATGCCCGAACCAATGCTCTTGCACTTGCTCTTTTTTCTTTCGGTAACTCTAACACTATATCGACCGTGTTAATGTTAAACCCCAAGAATGGACGAATTTGCACGGGTTTTAAAATGCTTTTGTCGTCACTTACGACAAAGCCTGGCGATTCGAGCAATCTAATTGACGCGGTCGCGTTGTTCAAGCAAAATTCATAACTCTCACCGATACACAACAAATCGTCTAAATAAATCACTGAAACGAATTCATTAGCTCTCAGAGAACTGACGACCGGCTTTAAAATGTTTGTAAAATTGTACGGTGTTGTAGATAAACCGTTTGACGAACATGTAAATGCATATAACTGGTGTTTTAACATAAAACGTAAAAACTTTCGACTATCTTGGTCTATTGGAACTGAATAATAAGCGTTTTTGAGATCCATTTTTGCCATGAAATCATTACGAGAGACAATTTTTATCGCGGTTCGCCAATTCTCCATTTTAAAATGCTCGGTCTGTAAAAACTCATTTAATTTCTTCAAATTTAAAACAAATCGGTGAGAGCCATCTTGTTTTGGCACCAGAAAATAGCTTGGTACAAATTGACCCCGTTGGATCACAAGTTTCAATAGCGCCGACTTTCAATAAATCTTTTATCGCGATTACAAAATCTCGATCTCCGACCTGATTCAAAAACGTTGGGGCGCGGGGCCAAGCCCGCTGAACAACCGAGTATGTGGGTTCAATTTTATAACCCTTGAAGGCAACGTACAACAAAATTGTTGGCAACCTTTTCCCATTCGGAAACAAAATAACAAAGCCTACCGGCCACCTTAGCTACCTCAGCTACTTTCTCTCCTTCGCCGACTTCTCGTCGCGCGTCTGTGGCTGCTCCGGCAATCAATTTTCTTGCTGCGGGCGCCCTCTCTGATTGCACGTATTGGATCCCTGATGGTTGTACCTTTGTAATCTCTCAAACGAGACATCAGATATAATTACGATAGAACTTCGCAACAGGTAAGTTCGTTTAATCGTTAAATTTTACTCTTTAAATCACACAAGATCACGAACGATTAATTTCAGAGCACGCCACACTGCTTTCTGAGATCTGAGATCGTTCCGAGACGCGTAAATCGTCGACGTAAAAAATCCCGTTTTACTCAAATAGTGAGGTTATGTTGGCATTTGAGACATCTCAGGATTGACTGTGAATCTTGCACAGTAAGATCGCCTCAAGATGATCTCAGAATTTCCCAGATAACCACGTACCGGTACTGCACCCTCCGCGTACTTGCGTACAATACCGATACAGTCCCAGCACGGCGTACTCCACGGCGTACCGCTCCCGTGGAGCCACGGTACTACCACGGTGGAGCCATCGTGGAGCCACTGTGTATGCATAGGAAGAGTATTTTACTGTCACGGTGCTAAACGTTGGGCTCACGGCGAACCGTACGTGAGCGGTACGGCGTCTGGTACCGTACTGGTATGGTGGCAATACGGCATACTGCTCGCGTACATCTACCGTACCAGTACATCGTACGCTAGTACATCGTACCAGTGCAATGCTGGTACCGTACGGGTACGCCGTGGAGTGCCCTAGGGAAATCGTACGCTAGGCTATCTAGGAAGCTATCTGGGATATTTTCGTTGAATCAGTCCGATCTTAGGTAAGGTAGAAGTAAGAGATTTTAGGTACGATCTGAGTTCTGCCTCAAGGCAATCCTCGAGACGCGACTGTGAATCGAAACGACATCTTGAGCTTGCCTCTGGGCGACCTTACATTGTGAGACGCGGCTGTGAATACGGCCCTATGTACGTCTGACTTCGTTGGCGATGCATTTTCAAAAAAAGATGTCCATATTGATGCGAAGAATTTCAACGAGAGACGCGACGATAAAAAGTTTTTATTCATCATGGACAATTGAATAAAAACTGGCGATTAAATAAAATAAATGAAATAAAAAATTCGTAAATGAGAATTCTTTTTTTACCCTCATCGAATAATCGTGTATTTACTCTAGTAGTATTTTTCGAAAAGTTGTCCAAATATCGGATAACATCGGATCACCGCCCGGAAGTTACCTTCAACTGGAGAACCAACTAAAAAATAACCCTTAGATAAGTTCCAAACAGTCACTACGGACAATCCATAATTTTGAATACGTTCCTTCAGGTAAATTCAGCGATGTAGAAGTCTGTCCACAGCGAGCTAAGGAAAATTCGAAAGATCGATTCATTGAGATAATTGGTTAGTTTACAGTCCATAAATTCGACTAATGTGGCTAAAGTATTTTCAAAAGTTCTTTCAACGCCGAAAAGCGTGAAACGATCGTGGAAAATGTATCGAATACACAAAGAAAAACGCAGATAGGGTGTTACGATCGATATGCCCGCGCTTTCGAATCTGCCAGTAGAAGGCGACGGAGGGAACGCGTCGTCGAAGGCGCGTGTCACGATAGTGTATCGAGTGACGTGGAACCATATAGGTTATGTCACACCGCCGTAGCATCGTTTACTTTTTAACAATACTCATAAAACCGAGTGTCTTTTGAAATCAAGTGCGATAGTGTAGGCGTGAGAAATAAATAATTGAGCTTTCAAAATGTTCGACATAACGGATACCCAGAGTAAGTAAAAACACGAATTTCACGTAGCGTTTCGTCATCCAACGATGAGAAGAATTTGTTTGGGTTCGTTTGGGTTTAAAACGGATATCGATGTTTTCCATGCCTTATCGAAAATCATCGATAAATCGTTACAGAAATAGGCGTCGGTCTCGCGGGTTTCGGTATCGCTTTCCTCTTTCTCGGCGTTCTTTTGCTTTTCGACAAAGGTCTCCTCGCCATAGGCAACGTGAGTATTCACCCCCGAGGTAAATTTCTCAAAAATTTTACGATCACTATTATTCGTTTAATCTCAAGAAAACGATTATTTCTTCCCGAAGCTATTGTTCATCTGCGGACTAGCCTGCGTCATCGGACCAAAGAGGACTCTCAGTTTCTTCTTCCAGAGGCACAAGCTCAAAGCCAGTGCTGCATTTCTGGGCGGCGTACTCGTAGTTCTGATGGGATGGCCGATAGTAGGCATGATCCTGGAGACCTACGGATTTGTTCTCCTCTTTAGGTCGTTATAACCTCATCTCTATCGATCTTATTATTAACTATAATCATGAATTATATTTAATTATCTTCTTTGCCATCTGTTTCAAAAGCGAAATAACTTCGTGTTACGTTACAGCGGATTTCTGCCGGTGGCTGTGAACTTCCTGCGACGAGTGCCGGTATTGGGTACTCTTTTGAACATGCCAGGAATAAGTCGAATATTGGACATGTTGGCCGGTGACTCCAACAGGACAACAGTATGACCCGACCTCTAAGAGTATATTGTTCTATCCAGCGGACGACAGATTCCGACCCTGTACATAAAACAAAAGTTGCACCGGTCTCATTGTTAGCCACCCGTCATTCTCCTTTATCGTCATCATTCTTTTCCTCTCTCAAAAATACGTCATACCTACCGTCACTTTCCATTCCACGCACCGGAGGGTAATAATTTTTTACGGGACTGCGTAATTGGGATTTAGGCAATAGGATTTAAAAAAATTGTGTAATATATTTGTGTGAGTATGAGTGTATAAGTGCGCGCGCAGTGTGCCATCGATTTACTTCTTTATGGATGTTTGCATAAAGTCTCACTCGGTTCTATCTAATGTAATATATATCCAATACGTACAAACAGCGCTATGCGTACAATACAAATCACCTGTGTTCTTTCATCGCTCTCTTCTTTTCGCTGCCTTGTTTCAGAGTTTCTGACCAGATATCATTGTGCCAAACTTCCAAGCATTCCGGATCGTTCTCTTGTCTCTCCTATAAAAGAAACGCATCGTACAATCATGTTCTTCTTTTTTATTTTTCGGTTCGAAAGAATGGCAAAATATTCCTTCATCGATCTCATTAACGTCTCCCCATAACAGAGAGCCAATCGTTCCACCTACAACCTTTAAGTATTTCGGATGTAATTGGCTCGTCGTATAATTTTTATAACACTGTGTCTACGTAAAGGTGAGACAGGCGTCCCTTATGAGGACACATTTTTTATACATTCCATTTTTGTTGTTACATAATAAACGTTATTTATCATCTTTAATTAGCGAATAGCTAAATTCGTTAATTAACCAATAATAAAAACGTTTATTATTAATTAATTAACGAATTTAGCTATTCGCTTATTAGTTCGCTAGTTAATTAGCTATTCCCCAATTAACCCCTCGAAAGAGAGTAAATAACGATTTATCATCTTTGATTAGCGAATAGCTTAATTTTTGAATATTGAATAAGTTAAATTACGAAATTACAACATCCAGCTCGTTGGGTTTATTCAATGAACACCATTTTTCAAAATGACAATTAGAGTGCAAAAATGGCGAAATGGGTGATAAAAAGATACTGTAAAATAAGACACACCCTAATATGCGATGATTGAAGATGATTCTCAGCTGCAACGCCGCTTCGTGTAAAAATCGAGTGGTTCTGTTTCCAACTATCTTTAGTCTCGTTATCGTCTTCTGGTTCATTATTAGCCACATCATCATGGAACTACAAATATTTATGCATTAAGAAGTTTTATTCCGTAGAACGTGGGGAAAATATTTATGCATTAAGATAAGATATTTTTGGTATCGTCGATACCAAAAGAAAAAGGTCGTTATTGACCCCGAACTTTGTCCTCCGAGAGGCGAGCGTCGTAAATCCACAAATAGTAAAACAATTCGTATTTTCATACCGATTTTTCGGTGAGAAAGCCTGAAACCTTCGAAACTCAAGAGGGCTTCTCGATCAGGGAACGAAAAAAATGGCAAACTAAAAAAAGCCTTTTTTCATTTTTGTTTTTTTTTATTTTACCGCATTATCCGTATACATCCTAACACGAACAGATCAGATGCATACACATATTCAGACGAACTGTTTGATCGTTTATCTTACACGTATGATTTGTTTTTTTTTTTCGGAGTGCGAAGTACGTTTCACGGTTATACACTTGGCGTGACTCTTCTCTCATTGATCTTTTCCTATCCTCAAATTTTGTTGGTTTCGTGTTTTTTTTTTTAATTTCCCCCTAAACTCGGTGTATCCTTCGCGACGTTCGACAATAAACGTTCGGTAGACGGATCGTTCCTTGCATTTAATTATCATTACGAGTTTTATTAATTATCTACAATGGGCCGATGATAAGGGCGGGGGCAGCCCAGGTCTACGCGCCCCGCCATCGCCGTCGATAGATCGTGGTGGTGTTTTATGTTCTTATTTTTTTTTTTTTTCAATTTGATCTTAGCGTCGCGCGTCCCTCCTGACGATTATCACTCTTTTCAAGACAGGTAAGCTTCGTCACGTGTGATTCATCCGTCAATTGTTGGTTTGCTCAAAGTGTATCTTCAATCGTTGAGCGACTTGGGACTGATTTTAATTATCGTTCGTTTTCTTTTTTGTTGTTGTGTTTTTATTTTTTTTTTTAAATTATTGTATACTCGTACTTCTCGTTTTCGTGAGAAGAACACACATCGGTGAAGTACTCTAAACTTTGAACGAAATTTCACAAATTTTCAAAGTCCTCGAAACGTCGAGAAGAAAAAACCAAAATTTTTAACCTTTCTACGTTTCCGTTTCTTATTCTTGTTTTTTTTTTGTTATTAAAAACGAGGAGCGCGTCCATCGGGTTATCATTCGGATTTGGTACACGGTTATTTGCGTGTGTTGTTTTTTTTTTCGTTTGTTCCGTCAGAACCGCGAGTCGTCGCAATAAAATACTGAATCGAGGAATAAATTAAGAAAAATTTACTAACGCTGTGACCCACGGTTGTTGTTTTTTTTTTTCTCATGATTCAAGCCCTCGTCGATTGAGTTTCGAGCCGCTATCCAAACAACCCAAACCCAAACAAACCCAAATCTCAGACTTCGGTGAACGATTTATATCAGTGTTGAATCTCAGATGTGTTTAGTTCCGCGCTCCAAGGACTCGGGAGTATCGATGTTGTATCTTCTCATGTAACGATTTTCGGTATCGGTCGGTAATCGGGATGTGGGAAATTTATTTGTGTGTTTGTCGATGGTAGTCGTGAATCAATAAGTATCGTGTTTGATGAACGTGAAGGGACAAACTTACGAGGTTAGGTTTAGTTGGTTCGTTGGTTGTGTGGTTTTGCATTTCTTTTTATCTTTAAGTCCGGGGGGGGGGGGGGGGGGGGGGGGGGGGGGGGGTTGTTTGGAGAAGGTTCTTGATCTCGTCGTAGAGTACAAGCACAAGGGCACCACCGGTACCACGGAGAATGTTCGAGAAGGCACCCTTGAAGAATGCGCCGGCTCCCTCCGACTTGTAAATCGTTGCCCAGCAGTGGAGCGTGTTCTTGTACAGGACATCAGACTTTGCCCGACCGGACTGCATCATCATTCGCCTACGCACCGTGTCGAAGGGATAAGACACGATACCAGAGACGGTCGTCACGCACTGAAAAACCCAACGAACAAACTCATTGATTGGTTTTATTGGGATTGTTTCGAACGCAAACGAACCCAAACAAACTCATTGATAGCTTTATTGGGATTGTTTGGAACCCAAACAAACTCGTTGAACGGTTTTATTGGGATTGTTTGGAACCTAAACAAACTCGTTGATGGTTTTACCTGCGCGATACCCCACGATACGAGGAACGGCGTCTTCTTTGGGTCGGGAAGCATTCCACGGGCAGTGTCATAGAAACCAAAGTAGGATGCACGGTAAATGATAATACCCTGCACGGACACTCCGAAGCCACGGTACAAGCCTCCAAGACCGTCAGTCTTGAAGATCTTGGTCAAGCAATTGCCAAGACCGGAGAACTCACGCTCGGCTCCAGCTTTGCCAACGTCAGCAGCCAACCTGTCAACGTTGATTCATTTACACTCTGGAATCATCAACAATCGGGACCTAAATATTAAAACTGTTTTGGCCTTTATCAATTTTACCTGGTTCTGGCGAAATCCAGGGGATAAACGAAGCACAGAGACGTTGCTCCGGCGGCACCACCGGACGCAAGATTTCCAGCGAAGTAACGCCAGAATTGAGTATGCTTGTCTACGCCACCCAAGAATATCTGCTTGTACTTGTCCTTGAAGGCGAAGTTCAATGCTTGCGTCGGGAAGTAACGGATCACGTTGGCGAAGTTACCACGCCAGAAACTTAGGAATCCTTGCTCTTTGGGAATGCGCACGAAGCAATCGATCATTCCTGCAATGCGAACATGAAAATTCAGTTTTTTCCTTTAAGGAACATTTCTTCATTTTAAGAACATTACTTCATTTCAAGAAGTACTATCTAGGGAATTAGTGAATTTTGGGAACTATCTAGTGTATTAGTGATTTTTGGGAACTGTCTAGAGAATTAGTGAATTTTGGGAACTATCTAGAGAAGTAGGGTACGTACTGCTCGTACCTACGATTCGCGCGAATCTCACGGCGTAACAATACAGTACGGGTAGGTAAGCTTACGCCGGGGAGTGCCTTAGGGGAATCGTACGCTTGTCTATTTAGATATTCCCTCTTTTTCGTTATTTCCTCGCAACCATCGTTGTTTGATCAAAATCAAAACACGTGATATCAGTGAAATCGAAAACTTTCAAATTACCACCAATTTTTAGGAAATGTCGAAAAAAGTTCATTTTTTTAAATTGTATTCTTGAAGAACGTCGGTAAAGAAGGACGCTCCGTTGCCAACCGTGATTTCGACACCATCGCACCACGAACGCGATCGACTATTTGAAAATTAAGGTAGTCCTATCGGGGTGGATCAATCCATAAGATTAACATGATTCTTTTAAACAATTCAAATTTTGGTATATTTAGTTATTCAGGTAAATTTCAATGCCACTTATAGACCTAATTTCCGAGTAATTTGTATTTGAAAATGGGAATTTCTCAAGGCAATTTTGCTTCGGTAGCTGAAAACAGCCAACTTCCGGTCACTTCAAAACGATATATACAATAGAGAATCCATAAGATTTGTTTACAGAAAATGAGATTTCGATTTATTGAATCCGTACGAAACACGTGCAGACTTATGAAAAAATATGATTGTCGAACAATTTTGTAGGTTATATTGATTCTAATATGAACCTCCGACTAGTGATACAGAATTTACGAGATAATATCGTGACAGTGAAGAAACATAGTAACACCGCGTCAGCTGAGTACGCCCGAACATGCGCAAGAAAAAAAAGCAACATGGCCACATGTATATTGCAATGAGAGAACAAATAATACTCGAGTCAGTACGATGATTATTAATCCATTACTTTAATTATTTGAAAACTGATCCGTTGGCCGTGCGGGCTAAGGCGCGGCCAGTGGTCGAAGGGGTGGGAGGGCAGGTGGAAAACGTGGTGGGAGAAAAAAGAGGGGGAATAAACAGGAACGAACAGAGAAAGGGGCCGTAAAAACCCGAAAGGGTGTACTTCAATGATTTGTAATAAACTGTCGACTAATTGTGTTCACTTAAACTTCAATTATTCAATATTAATTAATTTTAACTCATATATTTGAGATCGCGGAAAATCATCATTTAAACATTTTTCGCTACATGACTAGTCTGCATCGAGGACTACCTTAAATTTCAACATGTTCCAACTTCGGTGGACGTTTCAACATCAAAAAGTGATGGTTAAAGAAAAACAGTTTCATATTGGACAATTATTTATCTCATAACTGTTTATTTACGACGTTTTAAATCAATTTTTATCTAATCAATATCCGTATCTGTAAAGATACGCTTTCGATCATTTTTCGAATGCGCAAGCGCCGTTCTTTCCAACCGATTTTCACCCTCGTCAATCTCATTCCGCGGTGTTACGCGCGTGCTCACTAATCGTCTCAAGAATTCTGTCGAAAATCCTATTCCAGAGTCCTGATCGAAGCAAGTATCCTGGCGGAAGGAAAAGTCCTGAATATTGGATGAGACGGAACCTCGGATCCAAGTTGAAAGGTACCGGAATCAATTAATATTATAAATTCTCTCGTTCGCGAGCAAAAAAAATTATCGTTTACGATTACGCGTCACAAAAAATATATCGACCACTGAATCTACAAAACCTGCGAAACCGTTCGTTTTCCAAATTTGTCGAGAATAATCGCACGTAGCTGTTAAACGAGAAACTAACTTTTTAACATGATTTGCCGAACGAAAACATTCACCCTCGAAAATAATTTATTTAAAAAAGTCGATTTAAAGGTACAGAGCGCAAAGTTGACGCGCATTCGACAGAAATTGGAAAAATATCGAAATTGCTGAAAAATGTTGGTTGTTAAATATTGACATATCTGGTTCAAGCTATGTGTTTCTGTAATCGTGAGAAAAAATCATCATTGGCGCGCATGCGCATTTTTAGGGATCGTCTTCGTGAAAACATTCCCTGACGTAATCGTTTTATTTCTTTTCTCTGACCGAGCCCGTTGGGATCCGCCATTATAAAAAAAAGGTGTCAATCAGCTGGAAAAAAAATGTAAAAATAACCAATCGTAATATATTTGTTTTCTCTTTGTGATAAACTGGCTTTGTCAATCGTAATCCCCGTGCAAAATCATGAATTTCCGTCCTCGCCAAATTGACGAATACACAGTTCGCGTCGAGATAGATGGCGCGCGGGTGCCATTTTTTAGGCGACACGCAAGTGCCGCGTATTTTATACAACAACGTTACGAAACCTTAAAAAAATGCTCTTGCTCCTCGGCTGGCTGAATTACCAAACAAGAAAAAAGATAAATGCCATTCCGATTAAAAGATGTCAGCGTCTCGTGATAAAACAAATTTTTGACAAAATATTCTTTCAAAATAACCTCAAACTAAATTTTTCTTGATTTTCTTCGAAAAAAAAAATCTGCATTTGTCAAAAGTTATCGCGTCAAAAAATTTTGCAATGAAAATGGTCATTGCGAGATAAAAAAAACTTACAAAGTGTGACAATATATATAAATATGGGGCCGTCCACGCCGATTCGTCCTGGGTTTGATACGTAACGGCTCCGATTTAACCCGCAATTTTTGACGCTATTGTACTATCTCTGAAAACTCGATAATTCGATAATTTTTCAGATTTTTTCAGAACGTTTTGACTTCAGAATATTTTTTATAAACCAAAAATTATCATCCAAATTTAAAAATCGGAGAAGACATCACAAAAATCCTATATCACATATCAAACACTGAGTGTTGAAAAAAAGTGGGTGCGCTTTTCGTTTGGCCTACAATGCGGTTTATTCAAATAAAAATTTAAAAAGATTAAAAAGGGAAAAAATTACATGACATCATGTAGAATTGACCAAAATTTTTTCAATTTTTTTTCTCGAGTTTTTGTGTTTTTTGTGCTATTAATTCTATTGAACAATTTTTTTTTTTTTCATTTCTTTTGCCAAAAAAAGCGTATTTTAGGTCAAATGAAACGCGCGACCACTTTCTATCAACGCTCACAGTGTTTGATATGTAACACAGGATTTTTGTGATGTTTTTCCCGATTTTTAAATTCGGGCGTTAATTTTTTGTTAATAAAAAATATTCTGAAGACAAATCTGAAAAATTATCGAGAGACTTTCAGAGATAGTACAATAACATCAAACATCGCGGGTCAAATCGGAGACGTGACGTGTCTAACCCAGCACGAATCGGCGTGGAATGCCCCATATATATATATATATATACATACATATATATATTACGAGAACGAAATATTCACGACATATTAAGAAAATTAAAATTTTGCCACAATATTACTAGTCGAAGCGCTAAAAATTGAAAAAAACATTATTTTTAATGTATCAAACGTCACAATCCAAAAGAACGAACATTGTTTTAGAAAATGACTTTTAGCGAGCGCCGCTCGCCCTAGTTAACTGATTTTTCAATGCCTCTCCACTGACACGGTTCAGAAGCGAATCCGGTTATAACCGCAATCCCAATTCGTACGTAATCAAGATTGGCGCGTTTTTTCAACCATTAATTTGACGCTGGAGAGTCGAGACGTGAGTACTAAACGTGACCACGATGTACCGAATGAAATATGCTTTATTCGCGAGTAGGATAGACGTCTGGCCCACATTGGGCTTTACGGGGCGATTATTGATCGACGCGTAACCGTCGAACCTATCAGGATGAGGGAAAAAATCCGCTCATGTACCCAATCATTATTCAGATCGCGCAGCATCCATCTTTTCAACTTCTGGATTCAGTAATCCGAACGCCTAATAGAAAATCGTATCTGGAAAGGATAATTTCGAAGTGGCAGAGATACCGACCGTTGGTAACAAGCGCTTCGAGAAAGTTTGCGTTACCACCGATTGGCATTGAGATCGAGACACTTGTCTGTCCAATCCGTGATTTTGAAATCTCCAAATGCAACGAATCAACGATCGATGAAAAAAAACCTCGTTAGTCAATTTTCGGTAAAAATCATTCCCGTTGGATTAAAAATTGAATTGAACGGGCTAAACAAATTTTAAGAGGTGTTTTTGAAAATCGCCAAGCCCTTTTCTTGCCAAGGGAACGAAATGTCCGAAAAGTCGCAACGGGACAAAAAAATTTGTTCGTTCCGTAAACACCAAACGGTGATGAAGTTCGCGTATGAGAAAAGGGTTGGCAATGTACGCATGGCGATTAATGAATGGACAGCCATGTTGGACGATATCGTCATCGATCGTGTCGGGGAACGGAGCTCTCAGAGTGTTGCGTGGAAGTACGAGTAAAAAAAGAGGAGGCGCCATCTGTCGGCGAAGCGTTATCGACCCGGCCACGCGTGCGCGCGTTTCATTCCGCCAACTCACACCAACGTTTCACCGAAAGCGATCGCATCTCTGTATCTCTGAGTGCGTTATGTAAGCTCACGAAAAAGCTCAATGTCGCGAGTTACATAAACTCGGGACCTCCACGAGTCGGGTAGAGATACATGACATTCAGAAATGCAGATAGACGAGAACCCGATAAAAATTCGTGTCACGTGACGCACGCGTCCCTAAGTTTTTCCCCGTTCTTTTTTCGCCGAGCTTGACGTTACGCAACGCGTGTTCTATTGGCTCTTTCCGGTCGACAGTTTTCCACGATTTTTTTTCTTTTTAAACGTTTAATAGAGTTTCGGCGGCGCAGCGCCCCCTACGTTCAGGCGTCGAATGTTCGAATAATGGCGTTCCCACGAAAGCACGAGGCTTGCCCGCTGACACCTAGTTTTCCCACACGACTTTAGCTATCGGTTCTTTTGCCGGGATCTAAGCTTTGTTCTCAACGACGAATGCTCAAGGGCTCGAATCGAAATAGTACGTTGGGGTTCGCGATTGGACGAGACGTAACGAGGGCCCACCCACTCGCGACGGTCGATGGCCAAAAGTTGCAAATGATATAATGAATTCTCTCGTGAGAATCCGCACTCTCGGAGGGTTTTGGGAATGCGATGGATTAAAAAAATAACCGTAAACTCACCCTTGTAACGTTGATCCTCGGCGATTTGCTTGGAGATGTGCTGTACCTGTAGTAGCAGCTTGACACGCTCGATCGGGGCAACGATGGTCTTCGACACAGCGGCGGAAACACCACCGGCGATAAAATCCTTGGCGAAAGCCACGGGATCCGCGAGATTCGACATGTTTTGTGTGTGTTGGGTCCGTGTGTATGTGTGAACAGGGGTTTATTAGCAAAAAGGAAGAAAGGAGAGACTTGACTCCTGTATCGGACGCGCGCCGGACGACGAGTGAGCGAGGCACTGTTCTTCTCAACGAACCGACCCTCCGCTAAGAATAGAACGCGATATCACGTGCCCCCCGAAACGACCTGCGCGCATGCGCACTTAGGCCCAAGACGGGACGCGCTTGTGCCGCAATTATTGGCAACTCCCTCCGGTTTCCTTTGTCTCTCTCTTTCGCGTATTCGACGGGCTATTCGCGACGCGTGCGCACACAAGCCTCCGAGACCCTGACACTAAACTTTGCGTTATAGTCGATACGCCTCTCGTCACAAACTCTAGTCAAACCAGCGCTACATTATTCGAATTCGCCATGACCCTTTCGTCATTCATAAACCCGGGTATTCCAAAAACGAAAAAAAAAAACAGTCCATCACTCTTCGCGCGGAAGACGCTTATGAGTTTTGACAAATAAAAAAGTAACCTTTCGCTTCCTAGGATCCTGATCGATCGTAAATTCGTCACTCAGTCGAACACATCGCGAATTCGCCGTCCTTCGCGCTATCGCTCTTGGTTTCAATGTTACAGCCGTTTTTACATCCGTCGATCGACGACTGCAGTATCGACGGAATAAATGTTATAAATAAAGAGTACGCTATTTGAGGATCGATGGAAATTCTAAAGTAACGCTTGCTTACTAAACAAACCCAAACAAGTTTTCTGTCAAACTTAACCTTGATTGTAAAAAAACCGTTAAAATAAAGTGCGAAGCAAAATGGCGGAATCAAAGACTGCCGTAGAGATTTCGAAATGGAAAACGGATATAAAGGGCCGTTGTAAGAGAAATTACTTTTGAAAGACCGTGTTTACGGCGATTACAGGAAAAATTAAAAAAAAATTTTGTTTTTTGAAAATCACTGGAAATTCCGAATTTTGAAATGTTAGTTTTGCCCTGAGTAAGAATATTTTCTCCTTCAGTGAATCAGAAACACAATTTATGAATCTTCCGAACGTTCGTCTTCTTTTTTATTCCGATCAGTCGAGATTTCCGATTGAACCGTCAATTTTTCGCGGGCGCTGCGTCACGTCCAAGAATCAGCCAATAGCGTGCGAATAGCGGGTCATGCGCGATGACAGCTTCGCGTACGTTCGGGGGAACCGTGAAGCGAGAGACAGAAATTACGGCCCCGTCTCGCGGCGTACTTTTTCGTTCAGGCTGGATTCCCACCGCTAACCGTGAACCTGAAACTTGGAAAGACCACCTGGCACTAAAATCGGACCTACTCGAGAGACGTGGAATAGAAACTGCGAATAATTCGTTTTTTTTTGTTTCACGGACGTTTTGACATTTTCGAGGCGACAGTACTCTGAAATTGTTCCTTGCGTCACGGGAACGGTTAGCTGCACCTGTAAATGTACGTTTACGGGGTAAAGTTAAGCCACGTGCTCTTTCTTCTCACCAGTGAGACACTCGTTACTCGTCCAATTTACGTAACGCATGAAACGTCTATCCTTTTCCACCAACGACTTTCAAAAACGTCTACGATCGTTTGTTTTTTTGTTTCGTCGAAACGCAAACGATTAAATATAGAATCAATGGCCTTTTGACTTTGTGACGCCATCGTGTAAGTATATTCGACAAGCAGAAACAACGGGACTCGGAAAGCCCCTATTCTTTCACGATTATCATCGCTGAACAAGCATTTTGTCTTCGTTTTACAAATTCACTCGAAAAATGTCACTTGAACTGAAAAAATCGTCCATGGAGGGGAAGAAAACGTCAATTCGAAAGTAGGTACCGAAATATGAAGGCGGGGGAGTGGGATAGTTGGAATTGTTGCGAGCTTGTTGCTAGGCGACCAAGATTCGTTATTTTCACGCGTCCGACCAATGGCAGTCATTTTTTACGATCGGTGGATTTTTTCTTCGCGATTTTCATCGTTCGATCATCCGTAATCACAAAACAGAATTTTGTTTCGAAAACTGATCGATTAGAACCCTCGAATTTGAGTTCCAACTGCGGAACAGTGCTAGATGGAAAAGTTGAATCTTCGTAATTCAGACGTTCGATTCGTCCTCGGTGAACGATAATTTCTCGCGCAGAGCAGATAATAGATAATGGCAACAACTCGCCTCTTCGTATCGATACCTTCGAAAAATTCTAACCTAGTCTGATCACTTCCTATTGGGATCGGCGTTGGGTTTGTTGGGTTTTTCTGAACGAAAATGCGTGAATTTTGACTAAAAGTCAATTCCTTTGTCTCTGGAAAGAGCGGTGGAGCGGGGGGGGGGGGGAGTTCGTTTTGCGAAGGGGAGTCACAAAGAAGCTTCACCGCGTCTGCCCAGCGCTACGATCGATCATAGGCGACACCCGGAGGTTTTAGCCTTTTACATCGCGTATTATCGTTCCGTCGTAACGATCACCGAAAAATGTATGTATGTTTGTCAATATTCGAGAAGCCCACTTGAACGTAGCTTCGGGAATGCAAAATGCGTTCCTGGCCCAAACAAACCCAGACAAATTAATCTGTGGAAAAAAATTGTTACTGTGGAATCTCAGTGGAAGGACGGGGGAGGAGGAAAAGAAAGGGAGGTTAGTTAATGCATCTATGAGTGCATATACCTCGTGGGGTGTTTTTGTGGCTCTCCCCAACTGGTAATGAGAGGCAAGGTCAACCTTGCAAGGAATTGAGGTCAAAAGCGGTGCGGGATAGAACAAGGGTTACGTAAGTCTGGCTAGGGTCCAGCAATGCTTCGAGAGCCGCAAAAGCGCCAAAGTTCAATGGAGCAACGTAGGCTACGAGGTGCGCGTTATTTATACATCCTGAGGATCCACGCGGACCTTGCACAGAATAGAACGTTGCTAAACGCGAGCGTACGATCACAACCCCCACTCCCCTCCCCGCGAAATTCCGTGGAAATTTGTGTACCCGTGAAAATTATTGACATAGCCGTTTGTTTGGGTTTGTTTGGGTTGGCTTTCGTGAAAAAATGGGAGTCGATGTCGAGAATAACGGAATTCGCTCGGGCTTCGTAGCGACTGACTTCAGCGCGGTTCGTTGCGCTGGAAAATATGAGGTTATGGGTCGTTTCCCCGTTTCTCGCGAGTCATCGAACTCGACGGGATAACGGGTCGGCAGGCTCAAAAACCGGACGATTTTCCATTAGCTTTGAAGGTTCCGAAAGTTCTGCATAGTTGAGAGGTTATGTTACTGTGACGAGCCGAAAATCAGATTATTTAACGCATAACAGTTTCCGCAATAAACATAGTGACTAATAGGTTGTTTGGATACGTTTGAAGTTTTATGAGCGATTTTGATCACTCAGTGAACTGCAACTTGACAGTGATGATTTGACAAAATGACCGCCGAAATTATTATGAAAAATCCAGAGTTTGTCTCGCAAAGCTTGCTAATAAATATTCCAGCACAGCTCTCTAGGCTGTTATCAAAACGAAATTAGTTTTTTTTTCTAAACCAATGCCGGATACGGCAATAATAAGATTCCAGTCTAAATTCACGCTTAGCGCAAGTTTTGACGGCGTCGAGGATGTTCTATGCATAAAATACAATACTTTATGTATAGAACGTCCTTGAATTGTTGCTTGTGTGCAAGATGATCGTTATCGCGAGATATCGAGTCGCGAGGACGGATCGAACATTGGACGTCGTCGGACCTTGTCAATTAAATCGATCGATATGTCGCAACCAATTAACAACGGGCGCCCAATTCGCTCGATAATGCGACGAGTCGTTGAATAACCGATTATTACTATCTCGCATTCCTCTTCCGAGGTGTCACGACAAAGCTTCAGTAATGAGGGTTTTATCAGTCTCTCGAGATTACGAAATACGATACCGCGGCAGTCGATCGATGACTGCCGCACGAGTGCCATCTCTCCGAGAGAGAACGCTATAGCGCGACGAAAGAGTGTACTATAACAAGAGACGAGGAAAAACTAAAAACGTTGCCGATTGCTCAACGCACGCGTCGTACGAATCTTTTTTTACCCAAGGTCAATGTACCGCCTGATTGTTATTGTCGTTCGTGAAGGTAATACCTGTTTGGATGGGTTGGACGACGAATTATCGAGGAACACTCAAAACCCGAGTAGAGTTTCCGAGGGCATCGAGATTTTTTATTTTCACACATTCACGTCCTAACGACTTCGAATTTGGTTAACTAAAAATTGGTTGGTACAGATGCACAATGAAAATTAGGGATAATTAATGTCATTATTCTTGCGAATTTAGAAATACTTTTTTTGCGCCCAATTTTAATGAATTTGGATAAACGCGATACTTCAATGTTGGAAAAATGGTTTTGGAGAATCAATGAGGTTAAAACGACCCCTTTCTTCCGCACGTTTCTTTCATTACTTTTTTTTTTATTAACATGCACTCATTTTTTTTGAAAAAAGGATTTTGTACCCCTTTAGGAGTTATATACAAAGTTGAAGCTCAAAAAGTCGACAAGTTTTTTTATTGCATATTCTCAAAGTACATGCTTTCGAAAACATCTGTGCGGAATTTCATTCAGATCCGAGGACTAGATCATGAATTGTCCCGCGTTTTCTATCACAAGTGTGGGGAATTAATTAAGTAAACACAAAACTTTAATCGCGGTTATCCCGGAACGGAGTTTTTTCGAAAAGTACGGTCGCCATGAACACGATAACTCGAAAACTTTTCAACCGATTTTCATTCAAGTACACTATCTCGTGTACTTGAACGGTTCCTTTTTCATACGAAATTGTGCGATGCTTTTAAAGAATTTTTTTTTCGAAATTCTCGACACCTCAAAAGTCGATTTTTTTTGCAAAATGCGTCTTGCGTTACAAAAAAAGTTTTTCTTTCTGGTAAACAAACCGTACACAAAGTCCACCGAATGACATTCTTATTCGATTATTGTTTGCCTCTTTTAATTTCAATTGAGTGGTTCGCCTATAATCACGTTCACCGCATGCCTCTTACAAAAAAGGCTTTTCGAGGGAAGGGCCATGAGTCCTACAAAATTGTTGATATGTTTTTATTGTTAAAATTCCAATTTCAATTCCAAAATTCGAGTTCCAACAAACTGTATTTAGCTTTTTCCAATAAAATGTTCATATGGTCCTTTAAAAATTCACGAACGTATCTGAATTTTTCTAAATCATCTTTATACATATCCCCTTAATTAGATCGTTCAAAGCATGGTTCATGATTTGTTCATTCCCATCGAACAATTTCTTCACAATCATTTTTCTTTGACCCGAGTGAATAGCCAATATCAAGCCAATGGCGATTTCATAAAGTTGTCTGGAACTGTGACCACAGAGAATTAAAAAACACGAAACGATATCGCAGTATCGTTTAATTTTTTGCTAATCATAAATGATTTTGAAAAACTCATTTTCTAAAAAGAACTCTCATTTGTAGTATGATGCCTGTTGTCCCTTTGAAGTCCGCAGCTAAAAATAAACGTTTTTCCTCCTTCAAGTGGCGCGTCAACGAAGAAAGAACGTTTGGTGCACATGACCGGTAGTCAATGATAGCCCATCACGCGTTGTCTTTCAATGCCAGGGGCGCGAGCTGATATTGGCGAATGTAAACTCTGAACTTTCCTCGGTCGCGCGTGCACCGTTGGCAAAGGTACAAAAAGTAGACATTGCCATTTACATCTATCGGCAAAGGCGAGAAATTCCAAAGAAGAATTATCGGAAGCTTAGGAATTTGTTGGTAAGATTGATTCGACGAATATGAAATTTTGACGAATGAATGAAAATTATCGATCGATATAAATCAACCGCGTCACCGATCGAAGATTGTGGATTTTTCGACGTAGATTCGACTCGAAGAACTTCGATAGTAACTGCGTTTTTTTTCTTTTTTTTTTTCATACAAAAATATGTACACGTCATTCGTGAAAAGCGATAAGTACAATGTATCCGGCGACCGATTATCTCCGGACGTAAAAAATGTCGAGAACGACGGTCGATGCAGAGTACAAATTTAAATACACTCTTATTTACATGCAAGCTTCAATCGTGTTTGATTTCACGTGAAAACATCGATACTCGGCGTTTCGTATGATTTCTAGTAAAACTGATGAAAAATGAAAAAAAAAATAGGAGTAACAATAACGTTTTGATATTACGAGTAAAAACTATCATTGTGTTCTTGATGCTGTTTTGAGCAATGAGCACGACGCTCGGTGAAGGCTGCCATTCGAGTCGCCGGTATTGTAGCACCTTTCGCCACCTGTGGATCGAAACCGAAACCATTAAATTTTTATTCTGGTCGGTCTGACGAAGACGATGATTTTTTTGATAATTCTGTTTTTTTTTTGCTACCGTGAACCATGGAGAAGTCAAGCAAACAGTAGCGTCAGCCCGGTCCTCTCCTCTCAAGCAGAGCAGTCGGCTGAGCAGATCCTTGGCGTCGTTCGATATCATCTCGAAGTATTCGTCGGGAAAGCAAAAATCACATTTCAAGATATTGGCGGTAGTTTCCTCGAGCGAATCGTCGAGAAACGGTGACAAACCACTGCGAAAAGATATAATATTGAATTCCAGTTCCCAGTGGACTAGTTTGAATTGGGTCGACATCCAAATGGGACAAGTCTCTATTTTTACCTTAAGAGAACGTAAATAAAAACACCGGCCGCCCACATGTCCGTGTACGATCCCGTGGGTCTGCCGAGCACCAGTTCCGGAGCTGCGAACTCCAAATCGGCCGGTGGAACGACTTCGTCCACCGGCCCTCTAACCGCTTCCCCCAAATCGACCAGTTTCACGACCCCAGTGTCCTGATCGACGAGCACGTTTTCCGGCTTGACGTCCAGGTGACACTTGGTTCGCTGATGCAGCCATTGCAAAGCGGACAACAATTGATTCGCGTATTTGCTCGCCATCGATTCCGTGTAATCAGTCTTTTTACTCAGGTATACGAAGAGCGTTGGTCCACGGACTCTGCAATCAAATATTCGAACAATTGTCGAATCGTTCGAAAAATAGTTCGTTTTATATTAGGGTTTCTCAGATTTGAAAAAAGAGTTTGGGATAAACGACAGTTCGCACTAAACACTATGGCGCTGGTGGTTGTAACGTCATGATGTTATGCACTATAGAGCTTACGAGCGAGTATAAGCAACGAAGTCAGATGTGCATAGACCGACGGTTCTTAAGGAATATATGTATCCATTCTGCTGGGGGCTGCCAATGGCGATTGGTAGTTCTCGAGTAGCGGTGCTGACGGTGGTTTTCATTCTCGCTCTCGCTTTCTCTCGTGGGCTTAAACGTTGGGAGAATAATGCCGTCCTGCCTACTCTTGCAGATGTTATGCTTAGGAGCATCGTCGTGCCCAGCTTTATCTTATACGTATTAAAATAATATACAGGGTGTCGACGAATTATTATTAATTTTTAAAGGCAGACAATCGGTGTGTGCCCTCGAATGTAGTAGTGCGATCTCTCTGCGGATTTCGGCAGAGAGATCGCAAATTGGTGGCACTGCGTTTCATAGCGGATGCTAAAAACACGGTGTGACGAAAAACTGCTTTTGTTTAGAGATTCGTTCGAGGGACACCCTTTACAATCATAATATAATAATAATAATGAATGAATAAAAGTGACAAAATAATTAATATTATAAAATGTAAAGAATACAATGGTAATCTATATAATAAAAATGAATCGTCAAATGCGTTGGTAAGCGCAAAACTCGAAATAATTATTATATTTAGACGTTTACTGTCATATCGCAGGTCCATGACGATGTATTTTTATACCTTGAAGACAAATCCACCATTTAATTCGTTTTGCATTCTCCATTTCTAGGGAAAAATATTCTTGAAACGTTTTTTCTTGAAAATATTCTTGAAACGTCTCAAAGCGGAAACGAGTATCGCTCACGGGCGTAAGCCCGCTCAACGGGTCCGCCTAATTGGCTGCCTTTAAAAGTTAATAATAATTCAGGGCTTGATTCGGCTTGATCAGGGCTTGATGAGGAGCACGTCATTATTCTTCCAGCGTTAAAGCCGACGAGAGAAAGCGAGAGCGAGAACAAAAACCGCCGCCAGCGCCGCTATTCGAGAACTACCAATGAGGGCGGAGGCCCCAGTAGAATCAGCACATATAATCCTTAAGAACTGCCCTTCCATGCACATCTGACTTCGTTGGTACATTGGTAGATATTTATTGAGGTTATGATACGCAAACGTCCCAAAAACTATGAAAACTTCGAAAGCTGCAGCTGAACTGGGTCTTTCCATGCGAATTCGAGGCGATCGTCAATCCTAGATATTTACATCGTGTTAGAGTTTTCCCACCGTCTGGATTTAACGATGCCGAAGAGCCTGAGTTTTCTCAGGCCCGAATATGAAATACAAATCCCAAATCTTGGTTGATCGATTAAAAAGAAATTCGCCGCGAAAACCGCACACATTTTAAACCTAACCTATCAGGAGATGTGAAGAAATCGTACTTACAATTCCAGGACGATAGTATCAACCCCCGGCTGCGGAGCGTTCTCGAATAGAGCGAAGGCTCTAACGATATTACCGTGATGCGTGGATGCGAGCAAATCGTATTCGGCGCGCGTGAGGCTTCTCGACTGTTTATGCCGAGGCGTTTGTTTGAGCGCGACTTCTTGGCCGGTGCCTCTATCCCTGGCTCTTCGAACAATCGCGTATCGTCCTTTGCCAAGCTCGTCGAGCTCCAAGTACCTGCCGATGAACTGTTCCGCCTCCCAACTGATGCTTTCGTCGACCGGTAGAGTGACGACTGTTGACGGCGACGTGACGTTCCCATTTTTTCCGACGACTCTGAAACTGTACGATGCACCTGAGGATAGTTCGATTATCGCGGGCGGATTCTTGACGTCTTCCAACACAGGTAGCCACGTTGACGACGGTATAGTTCTGCACTCTATGCTGCACGTATCGGCTTCTCGCTTTTCCCAGTCGACCTTGACTTTTGTAGTGCCCAGTACATAAGCCCAGGTGGATCCGCCGGTCCCTGTGGATGGAAAACTTTGTTTGGAGGAAGAAAATGATTTTTGTAGGTAAGACGGGGAACAGAGTTACACAGGGTACACTGTTACAATGGACGTATCTCTGTGTCTTTGGTTCACTTTTGTTTATGCTGATATACAGTTTTGACAAGCTCACAGGCGATCATCTTAAAACTCTTTTCATTGTCCCAGTTTGCAACGCATTTGCGAAAAAACAAACTAAAAACGAATTTGTGTGATAAAACGTAAAAAATATGACGTCAGTGTTTTTTTGTAATTTCTTTCCCGCTGTATTATATTAATATAAGTAATGATGGTTTTTTTTTGTGCGATGTTTATTTAGCTTCAATTTAACGATAAATAGTTTTTTGCAAACTTAACTCAAAAGACTAATTTGAATTTTTTTTTCAGTTCGCATAGCTCGAGCCACCGTATTACGGGGGCACTGTGTGACACTGTAACAATGAGCGCCAATTAACGTTTTTTTGTATTGTACAGATTTTAAAAGAAAATGATGCGAAATCGTAAGGGGAAGACGGATTATGGTCTTCACAGTGAAAAACAAATGAGAGAAGCGATACCGATGGTAGAAAGTGGGATGAGTCTTCGAAGACCCCTCCTCTCAGCCTCTCAAAGACAAACAGATCTCGACACGTTCCCAAAAAATGATATTAAGAAATTTAATATTTGTTGAAAACTTTTATATTTTCTCTAAAATTGATTTTTATATGATTTTAATGTTGTAGAGCAAGGAGCATTGTGCCCCTTGCTCTGTAATAGTGTACCCCTGATACGAGGCTGAGTGTAACAATCGACTGATTTCTATAAAGTGCAATTTTAATTAGATTGTTGCTAATAATAGTCTTAATTGAATAATTTAAAGTAAGGAAAGATTGTTAAAGCTTATATCCATGCCAATTATTAGTTGATTATATCAATATTTTCGTCACTACTGTGTCGTTTGTTTTTATTTTTTTGTAACACTGTTCCGCACCTTACCCTACTTTTGAGTTTTTACGGCCAAGCCGAACTCACCGACGACGCAAAGGGTTATTTTGGCGAAGCACGATCCGTTCTCAGCTTGCACGCTGCACCGATAAACCCCGGAATCGGACAATCTACAGCGCGATATTTCAAGATAAGCGAAACCCGTGCTCCGACGTATCCGATGTCTTTCGTCAGTTTCGAGATCGCGCTCAGTTTCGTCTTCCTTCGTCCATGTGATCGTGGCGCCTTCGGCGTTGCTCACTTCGAGCGAGAGTCTCGCGATTTCACCCGCGGTCACCCTGACCGGTGAAGAGCCGCCCAATATCTTGGGCGGTCCTTTTCGCTCGGGCAACTTCGTCCCCGCAACGGAATCGGTTTTTCTCGGTCTGAACGACCAAGCCCGGCTGAACGAGGAGTTCGGTATGAGACTAGCCGGAATCCACAATTCCTCTTTCGCGTCCAGGGGAGAAACTACCAAGCCTGGACCGTCCAGATGGGAAACAACCAGCTCGTCTCCGGCTTGAAGCTTTCCCCAATCGGCCGCTAACCTCACCCTCGCTCCCGGAGCAACCTAAGAAATATTTGGTTGGTTTTTCTTCGCTGCTCTTGTTGTCTCGTTTTAACGCAACGATTGCTGCCATTTTCTCCACATAATTCGTCATCGGCACATGCGGATGTTCTTCTTCTCTCATGCGATTCCGGCGACCTCGTACCACCGAAATTACCCCCATGCTCGAGCACCATTATTACAGCGAAGCGCGATAATTTAGCTCAGAGTGAATCATTAGATAGTATTTTATTTACAGACAGAAGGTAGAGAGAGGTAGAGTAGCGATATTTTTTATCGGTAGGAACAAGTTTCATCGATCACCATCACCATCACCCATCCTTTCACCATTATCATCAGCAACGCCGTCATCATCATCAGCATCACCATCATCATCACTATTCCCCAACGTGCTGGTTAGTCTAGCATCAGAGAAGCGCATTTCCTTCTTCTCCTCCTTCTCCCATCTCTCATTTTATTTCCATACGTTCTTTTTTTCTTTCTATTTTTTCGTTTTATTATTTTTTACAAACACGTAACTTTCAAAAATTCATTCCTCTTATTCGTCTATTAGCGTAGGGCACTTTGGACACTATACAATCGTACACGCGTTTCTTTGTACTTTACGGGGGGCGTTTTGACAGTCTCGCGTTGAGATTTCTTCTTTAAGAAGAAAAAAAAAAAGAAACAGCAAAAAAGGCGAGTTTTCTTTGTTCTCTTAGCTCGTGTATTTGCGTATAGTTTAGTAATAGAAGTACGAGGCTCTCTTGCCGCACTGACACAACGCAATGCAATAGAGAGCCCATAGCGATAGGCATCAAGAGGAGGAAGCGGAAGAGTCCCTTTGCTGCAAAACAGTAAATGAGAAAAGAGATTCTAGTACGATGATGAAAAAACAACAAGGCCGGGGGTTCAAAAGTGCCGCTCTTTTCTATTCTCGCTTCGTTCGCTCGCGCGCCGTCAATAGAAAAGAAAAAAAAATTTAAAAAGAGATCGCTAGGGAAAATAATAAGCTCTCGCTCACCGGAATGGAATTGTTGCGAACGGGTGAACGAGCGCGCAACGTGTTCCTAAATCCCTCGAGGAAATTGAGCTTACTCTTGGTCGGGCTTGGCGTACGTGGGGTTTCGCCTTCCAGTCCACCGGTATGGGCCCTCTGGACCGGCTGATTTTTGCGCGAATGTCCGTTTCTTCGATCTTTGTTCGCCGATGCGGTAACCGTCAGAGTCGGCGGTATCGAGACTGCGGCCCTAGTCACTGATGGCTCCGGCGTCGAGCCGCGGCTGTTACGGCCAGCAAATAATAAATAAATGTTTGCGAAAAAACTACACAGTACAACGCTTCTTTCAATGAGGTCCCGATTGGCGCTCCGCATCGAATTATCGGAGAGGCTTCACTAAATAATAACAACGGTCGAACAAACTTCATCGAGCAATTATCTTCTCTCTATCTCTCTCGCTCTTTCATTGGGTCAAGATCATTCCAGGATTATTCTAGGATAATCTTAGGATCAAGATAATTCCAGGACAATTCAAGGATCAAGATAATTCCAGGATAATTGAGGATCAAGATAATTCCAGGATAATTGAGGATCAAGATAATTCCAGGATCATTCAAGGATCAAGATAATTCCAGGATCATTCAAGGATCAAGATAATCCCAGGGTCAAGATAATTCCAGGATCATTGTAATTCAAGGATAATTTCAGGATACTTCCAGGATTAAGATAATTCCACGATAATAGTAAGGCCCTTTTGTTCGCCGATTGACGACGACATTGCTCACCGAAAAACATGCGAAGTTCCTCGTGCTTGACGGGACGGAAAAAGAAGAAAAAAAAGAAGAAACGTTTCACAAACACTCAACGACGACGATCTTCCAGACTAGGGGGCTCCATTAAACTATTATACCGAGGGTTGGGGGTTAACACTTTTTAATCTCGCGTCAGTACTGTGTTTTTTTTTCATCCGACAAATCATAATAAAACAAGCTGTTAGTCGAGGTGCCGGGTGCTGTTAGGCAGGTTCTACGTGATAGGCGAAGGGACAATAATAAGGATTGACGATATGCATCGCAATTAATTTTCTTGATCAATTTATGATTTATTCTAAACAAAGTGTTACGCTCATACGAGTTGGTTATAATTTGATTCTTTTTTTTTTTTTTGGTTGCTTCGTTTTTCCAGATTTTTCTCTTCTCGCGGGTTTTTTTTGTTCTTCATTTAAAGTGTAATTATGTAATATTTACATACACCGTCGCCTGTCGCGACGAGTGCGGTGTTTATAAACGTTATTAAAATTACTATAAATATATCGTACATTTTCGTCGTAATTGTTATAGATATTACCATAGGCTCTCAGCAAGCGACCTTCTCACCTCGCCGATAAATATATTTATAGGACCATATATATACGTGTGTGTTTATATATATATATGCTCGTTAATTATGTATATATGCACATTGGAACGGATTAGCGAATGTTAAAGGCTCGGGGAGCGAGAACAAGTAAAAGTGAGAGTAATTATCGTGTGTCAAGACTCCGAAGAAGCTAGGAGCAAATTTAATAATTGTTAAAGAGGGATTCGGTGTCACGGGGGACGGTGGGGTCGCGTTTCATCTCTTTCGTTTCTTTCGTCTTTCTTTCTTTTTTTCTCTTCGAAAGTAAGGTGGCTAGAGGGGTGTATCGGGGTCCCAGGATTACACTACTGTTTTATCTACCTTACAGCGTTTCGTTACTCTTCTTATATAAAATATACAAAAATATTGTTGGAACGAATTATTCACAGGTTTTCAAGTGTTAAAAAGAGGATCAGTGAGGTGTTTTTGTTTTTTTCTTTTTCTCGTCGTTTTTTGTTTTTTTTGTTTGTTTGTTTTGGTTGTTGCTTTTGTTTGGGTTTTTCGTTTTGTTCTTTCAGTGGAAGGTTTATTGAGACGCTTACTGTGGGTATTTGGTAAGTTCCTTTTGGTAGGCGATCGGCGACTGTATAGCCTTGAGAAAATCGTGCTGTGTCTGCAATATCGATGTTATGGTGTCGCACCATTCCTGTTTACGTGGTCCGTTGTCGTCTATCACGTTGCACGAAAATCCTAAACCCGGGGTCAACGGGTCCGTTGAACGAATGATAAATTTATCCGGATCCTCCGGACTGTCCTCCAAACTCATTTTATTCACCTGCCGTTCCATTTTTTTTATTAGACATATAGATTTCGTCTTTTGCCAGTTTTTTTATATTGAAATTCTGGACTTTAAACGAAAATCCAGATTTGCGATGAAAATCTAGATTTTCAATCAAAAAGCAGTTTTTC
Organism: Ophioninae sp. A BG-2022a; assembly: GCA_030523105.1. Lineage (NCBI taxonomy): Eukaryota > Metazoa > Arthropoda > Insecta > Hymenoptera > Ichneumonidae > Ophioninae sp. A BG-2022a. The sequence goes on from JAPYZI010001594.1 coordinate 40,885, forward strand.
GAATCCCGAAAAATTCAAGAACAAATTTCGAATACTCACCTGAATATGGGCTTTGTATGTGTAGGCGGGATTCGTAAACTGAGTTTTCTTGCCAACTGCCTCACTGAATATTATGTTTTGCTCGAAGAGGAATATCTGCCATTCCCGTCCACGAGCTTGCACGTTCGAAAGCTCGCTAACCATCAGCGGTCCGTGCAACAGTAATTTTCCTTGCGCTGTTATCTTTCCCTGCGAGACGAAACACAAATGTCACTGTTTTACGTTTCTCGTATCATTTGATAAAAGCTTGGAACCCGAATTTTTTTTTTACTTTTTTGTCGAAAGTTTCAATTCTGTTAACCAACGAATCATCGATATTTTTTTCTTTTCGTTCGGAAAAGTAGTTTGTTTCCCCTAGCTTGCCTAGGTTTTGGTAATTTTCCAAATTCCGGAAAACTGGACATACGGAAGAACTATTATCTTACAGAAAACAAATTTTTTATATTTTAGGTTAGAAGCGATTTGTGTAATAATGGAAACTTTTTGTCGAATCATGAAAAATTCTTTGTTTATCAATATTTTTCATAAATAAAATATCAAATTTGGAAATACTGTATTAATTGGGCTGAGAATCGATATTAATTTTTCATTGGAAATTAATATTGAAAAATTAATATTTAAAATTAAAAATAACATGAGAAATTAGTATTGCAACGAATATTAATTTCCAATAAGAAAATCGAGTTTTTTGAACCCCGAGCTAACGGAGTAAAAAATCGAAAAACTTATACGTCGATCACTAACATCGAAACCCTGCAATCTTCCAACGTCCATCATGTCGTTGGCTGCTTTCGGAATGACTCGCATAACGTGGGCGGCAGCCCTGAGATCCTCGATCTCCGATATTCTCTGAGTTCTCTCGGTAAGCCGGAGAGCGTCGCGGAGCAACAATTGATACTTCATAATCCTCTGCACGGGTTTTATCAAGAGATCGCAAAGTTGCAAGCGATGTCCAAGTTTTTGTCTCAATTCCTAAATGCGAAACGAACGATTGAGCAAAATCGAGAGGAGGACGGCTTAACGGGGGAAAAGGCTCCAAAAAACGATACGCTTTTGTTTTTCTTCCGATATTATAACTTGTGAGAAATACTTTTGGGAAATTTGAAGCCATTACGAACTCGCGCTTATCTCAAAACCTTTTTTTTTTAAAGTCGGTCCTCAAAATTTGTCGAAAAACTTTGGACCGATTTCGTCTAAACTTTCCACACTTCGTTTACATACTAAACAGTAGGTTTTGATCGAAGGATTTAATTTTGTTCAATTACTGCTGATTTTGTGATTAAATAAAGAGAGCATTTTTTGCGAAAAATCAAAGTTTTTTTATTGTACCTTCACAACAAATTCAAAAATAAATATTTTGTTAATTACTTCGTTAAAATTCAAAATAAACTCATGTGGTAAAGAAATCTTGTTGGTTTTTAATTTCAGTTGAAGCAGTTATGAGTCCACGTGACTACCGCATCGAAACTTTTTTGGCGGTGACTCGGTTCTCACCACTACCACTGACTCAATTTTCAATATTTTGTAATTAAAATTTAGGAGAATATTCTTAGATTAATACTCAATAATAAGGTACTGTGTAAAGAAAAAAATGACAAAAATATGCTTTTTTTGGTATCTCGGAGCCTTATCCCCCCTTAATCGTTTGGTTCAGCTTTTTCGATGAATAATCGTAATCGAAAGGATTCTAACCTCGAAGTAAGTGTCGATATATTCGGACACGATGTATTCCGAGACCGGCTTGTTTTGGCAATAAACAACGTACATGTGTAGTTTTCTCTCGTACCGTTTGAACAACGGGCCTAATTCTTCCGGCCGTTCGAGACATCGCTCGAGAGCTTTTAGGAAAAAGCTGTGAAAATATAAAAATAATTAATCATTAATTTGGAGACATTTGGGACATGATTCTAACGTGTCAGCGCATGGTGACTAATCAATTAAATCGGATATTCCCCTTCTTAGCTTTTGGTAATGTTCGACTCACTCTCGGTGCCATTCGTAAATTGCCTCGAGATTGCCGAAGACCATTTTGTCCTTGCCGACTCGTAGATCTTCCGGAAGCGGGACGTCGCTGTCGGGATCTCTCATGTGGGTCATGTAGCCTTCAACGATCAATCGGAGATCGTTGACGTAGTCTCTTTCGGTGTCGACCAGTTCTCTGAGGACGAATTGTCGCTTGGCGAGGGCGGCAGCTTCGGGATCAACCTCTTCGGTCACCGCGGCGCTACTTCCGCTATAACCGTCTTCGCCGGTCGACGACCTCGCTGGTGTCCTCATTAGACTGTGGCGTTCCTGATTTTCCGTGTGTTGCTCCTGATCAAATGTTTCGTTTAGTTCTTTATCCATTTGTTTGGGTTTGTTTGGGTTTTATCGGCAATCGCCTCGTGATTGTGCCGAGGCAAACGAATTTCGGAAGTAAAAAAAACATTCAGTCGATAATCGAGAACTCACCATTCTTTCCTTGACTATCTGCTCGATCTCAGCGAGGTCAGCGGTCGTAGCTCCGTCCAGCGTTTTTATGGACCGTTCCACGTTCTGCGAAACGAAAAACGCACGAAATTTAGCGAGCGTCTTCTTGACTCGTTCGAAACCAAGAATACAATCCGGTTGCGTATCTTTGGACCCGTGGTCTTAAATAATACTCTCTCGAGCGCGCACGCGGCCAATCATTAATTATAGTCGTATGGACGTTTTTTTGCCTGCGCGTGTGTGTATGCGTGCCGCGTTTAAAGGTCCCGGTTTCCGTGGCTTATCAATCGCGTCTAACGTTATCGCCGCTATTCCGCGAGCCCCGGAATGCTCGTTTTCAATTACGCCTCTAGGAAACCCGAGCGAGAACCTCGAGAAACAATTATTGTTACGTAGATTCGCCGTTTCTCGATTTGCTTAAGGGGTTATATACAAACGTTGGATTCTAAAAATCGAGCATTTTTTTATTGCATATTTAAAAATTACACGCTTTCGAAAATATCTGTGCGGAATTTCATTCAGATCGGAGCACTGGATCACCAATCGTGACGCGTTTTCTACCGCAGGTATAGGGCATTAATTAAGTAAACACAAAACTTTAATCGCGATTATCTCGAAATGAAGTTTTTTTTTAACTTATCATGAATTTTTTGTTGAAATTTTTTATACTTACAATCTCGTGTACTTGCACGGTTCTTTTTTTTATAAGAAAAATGGGCGATGCTTTTAAAGAATTTTTCATTCGAAATTCTCAATACCTCAAAAATCGATATTTTTTTGCGAAATGGTTTTCGTACTCAAAGAAAGTTTTTTTTTAGTAAACAAACCGTTCAAGTAAACCGAATGAAATCCGTGTTTAATAATTTTTTGGATTTTTAAATTAAAGCTGTGAACGGTTCTCGCCTTTAATCGTGTTGACCGCAAGCCTTTTAAAAATGCTTTTCGGAGGAAGGGCCATAAGTCCTACAATTGTTAATATTGTTTTAACGTTAAAAGTCCAATTTTGCTTCTCCGAGACCAGTACCAACGAACTGTATTTAGTTTTTTCCAATCAAATCTTCGTAACGTCATCAAAGAAATTCACGAACATATTTTTGCCTTGAACTTTGTACATAACCCCTTAATTCAACGCTGAGCACGCGATTCTCACGATCTTCCCTACTAACAGTTTTCCCACTCCCTCCAGGGTTTCCGTTAACGAGCTACGAGGCTACGAGCAATATTCATTTCGATTAATAGATACGAACGGACTAGACTGTGCCACGCATCGCGTCGATGGTACAAAAATAGAATAAAATGTCAGTGAGTACGATCAATTCGCTTCTACGAGACACTCGTATTCCCCGAAGCTTTTCGCGATCTACGAAGCCAAGAAAGGAAGATTTTCATCAGGAATTCCCCCAGGCCCTGGCTTAAGATTCCTCGTGATAACAAATGGAAAATGCAGCTGATGACGGAAAAAAGGTCTCACTCGTTTTCCCGGCAATTCATCGGGAATTGTAGACCCCGGAGGTCCGTTTCCGGTCGCAACGAGTATCGGCTCGGTTATCGGTTTCATCGGGGGTGGCAACTCGAAATCGTCCTCGCCGTCCTCGCCGCCGTTTTGCTCGAGGAAGGTCGGTGCCTCGCCGTCGTCGAGCTCGACTTCTTCCTCCTCCTCCTCGCCCTCGGAAACCGCTCTCCCCGATTTGTCACCGGTTGGCAACTTGAAACGCTTGTCAGAGCCGGTCTTCTTCAGCGAGGGCAACGGTCGATCCACCGATGTCGTACTCGTCGATTTCTCAACTTTACCCTGGCTCAGCTTTCGCAACGGCTGCGGTAGCCATTTTCTTCTGGAAGCGATGAAAAAAAAAGAAAAAAACAACAACAATCGTCATTTGAGACGATCGAGGCAATTACAAATCGAAGATATACGGGATTCTAATTTGTAACTTTGAAACTTTTAATACAAACGATTTCTTCTTTTTGCGTATATCTTCGAAGTTAATGCTTTCAGTCAATTTCGAATAAAAGAAACTTCAAATAAAATCTTTTCTTCCATTTACGTATTTCTTCGAAATGAATGTTTTCAACCAATCCTAACCTGCCAAATCGGTTCGTTCAGCTCCGATTCTGCTTTGAAATATCAAATAAAATGATTTCTTCTTTTTACGTATTTCTTCGAAATGAATGTTTTCGGTAAATCCTGATTTTCTAACCCATCGAACTCAGTTCGCTAAAACGATACAGTCAATACTTCAATTGAAGTTCAAAGCGGATATTGATACTTCGAAATTACTGATAAAAATGAAGGAATGAAAAATCGAGAACGCGAATAATTGAAAGAAACGACAAAAAATTGATGTTTACCCGCTGAATCCTCGTCTCTTGTTGCCCGGTGAGCTCGTACTCGTCGAGCCATTGCCCTCGTTCGACACGGGTTCTGAAACACGGCACATAGGTGTCTCCCATAAAGTAACGATATTAACAGAGCATGAGCACAAGTACGATAGCCGAGCGGGACCGGATCGCCTACTTGGTAAACGAGCGTTATGTTTTTTAGCGCTTCGTAGTATTCCCATGGCGGGCGCGTGTATTATATCTCGAAACGATTTTCACTCTCGTCGTTTAAAGCGAATTCGCCATTGCGACTGTCCGAGTGGGAAGTTGGAGCCGTTACTAATATCTCAAGTGTCGCAACGTCGTCAAAGTTCAATTTTAAAGAGCACTTTGCCGAAGATCGTCCTATTCTCTCTTCCTCTGTTTCTTCCCTCGTTTTACCGGAAGTTCATTAAGAGCGACGCGAAGAACAAAAATACGTGTATAATTATTGGAGCGAAAGAACGAGACTGAATACGAAATCTTCCAAGACGAGGGAAATACCCAAGCGTTCGTCAAATATTGTTCTTCTCCGTTTCGTCGTTCCTTTCTCACGGAATTCGTCGTCATCGAGCGGAAGATTGTTCGGGATGAGCAATCTTTTCTTCTGCCCACGTATACTCGCGGCGATCCTTTGCCAAGTTTGCTTTTCTCAAACTCCTACAAACTCCCCCTCCCCCACTGCCCCGGCAGAGTTTCTCACAAATCCGAGACCGTTGCCTCGGTCGTTTTCGTTTTCGGTTCTCGTCGTCGCGGCGTCTATCAAAAATATACACTCAACAATTGACCGCGGCGTTTCAATTTCATCGTCCCCCGGCGATGTTTGCTTTGAAAAGAGACGCGAAACGACGTGGATCGTTCGCGCGGGAACGAGAGGACGAGAGTTTGGTGAATGTTTATGGGAATGACACAAGCGGTGAATCAGCAGGTCCGAAACGAGTGAAAAAGTTTGTTTTAGCCTGACAGTTACGGCTGGTTTCCGGCTGGTCGAACTCTCGTTCACGAAAGTTCAAAAACGACGAGACGGCGAAAAAAAAAATCCCCAGAAGATCGTTGGATTACGAGCCGCGATGAAGTTTTTCTTGGCATCGATCTTCACCGCGTTATCTTCTCTGTTCTTCCAGCTGGTATTTTTCCGAGCGAAGTGCCACGCGTGCCACGCTACGGCAAGAAGAATTTATCGGGGAACGGACCTGTTCTCCGAGTCGCGTCACACGAGTAAACAAACACGTTTCTCGACGAGCGAGAATGACGGAAGTGTTGGAAGAGTACGATGTTGCGTGGGATAACCGGGCGACGGCCCACACCACCGACCGTTTGGTAATTATAGTTTCGTCCAGCGCATCGCGCGGTGTATTACGTATCCGCTTGTCTTCGTCCGGTTTCGCACACCCGGAAGTCCGACTCCGGGTTGCTGATGACCGTTTCCGTTTCAGTTACACTCTCAACGCGAAGAGCACGTCGGGCTCGAACCACGGACGCGGAAACTCGCAAACTTTCAATCCGGGTGACCGTCGACGACCCGACCGCGACGAGGAAGAATGATCACGGAAATGCGTCAATTTGCTTCTCTTCTTCAATTCTCTCTCTCTCTCTTTCTCTCTTTCTCAATTCCTCCTCCACGTTCATCACTGTCTTCGTTGTCTCTTGGTTCGCGTCCAAGTTTCTATATCGTCAGAGTTAAAGGTCGCGTTGATGCTGCTTCTGTAAAAGCGAAAGCCTCGAGGATGCTTCTGACGTCGGACTCCCTCTAATCCTCTCTCTCCCAAGAGTCAGAGAGGGAGAGAGAAAGAGATTTTCTACCCTCTCTCTCGTCTCTTTACGCTAACGCGTCGTTCAGGTATTTTTAGGCAGGACTTCCCGCACGACGGTTTCGCGTATATCGTGACGTCGTACCAAAATATGTATCGCGCGGAGGTGGACCGAACAGCGAAATTTCGAAGTATTTTCTTTTTTTTTTTACGAAATTTTCAGTTTGCCCGTGTTGGGGAAACGATTTTCATTTCATTTCCGGGACATCGTCGCATCATTGTTCCTTCCGGTATGAAATCGAACGAACCCTTCCCAAAAACCCGTCATGAACGACCTAACTACTGTTATCCTTTTTTCCAAGCAATCCGATTGAATTTTTCCATTTTTGATAATTATAAGTATATTTCTTCTGGCCTTGCCGATTTTTTTAAAGATTCATTAAAAAACGTGATTTTTCCTTGGAAATAGTAAAACACAATACTTCGGTCTGAAAATGTGACGTTTCTAAAGAATTCTTCGTGGCTTTTAGGAATTCAGCTTAAAAATCCCTAAAAGCCTTCAGCTTCTGACAGTGCCGATTTTTTTGAAAGATTCATAAAAAAATGTGATTACTCCTTCGAAAAAGTAAAAAATGACGCTTCGGTCGGAAGATGTGAAGTTTCTAAACAATTCTTCGTGGCTTTCAGGGATTCAGCTTAGAAAAGGTGAATATACCAAAATTTCTACAAACCGAAGAAGAAACATCCTAACTTCGAACAATTTCCAAAAGGAAAACATTTTTTTGGAACCCTATTTTGATCACGAACGAAAGGGTCATTCCAAATAACAATTCTACACGAGCAACGGTCCGCTAAAGAACCAATTAATCGTGGAGCATTCTTCTTTTTGGGGAGAAGATGAATCGACCTGTAACGACGAGAAATTCAATCCTAAATAATAAATTGATTGACTTTTCGTCATGGGCTTTAGCGAATCACCGGAGAAGAATTGGAAGAGAAAAGAACCAAGGAAAAGAGAGAAACGGGGAAATCGAAAGAATTACGAGGATTTCCAGTATTCCACCCCCAGAAAGCCCGGATAAAATTCCCTCTCGTCGTTTCCTCGCGTGTGTGTGCGCTCTCCTCGCTCATCGCACGATTCGTCGACGTTTCGTTCTTTTCGTTTGTTTTTCCTCTTTCGTCTCTTTTTTTTCGTTCGCGATTCGGACAATCGAGCGGATTGCCCCGCTTCGGAAGTGAACTATTGCGCTTTTTGGAAATTTAATGAATTTCGAATAACTGGGAGGAGCACGCGCGCGGAAATTTTATTAAAACGAATAGCAAAAAAAAAAAAAAGACGGCTGCGTGTTCTCGGAAATAAAAGGTTCTCGACTGGTCGATATGGGGGTAGAAACAGGGTGGGGGTGGTTCGCTGAGCCAAGGGAGAGGGTGGGAGAGGGGGAGGGGGGCACGCGATTCCTGGCCCCGTTTGAATCCGCAAACCTCGAAACGCCGCGTTCGATCCGACTTTTTCATACGCGACAAAAGAACGAGGGAAGAAATGCTTTCTAGAGAAAACCGGGACTGAAAGAAACCCCAGAGAAAGGAGATTCTTTGACGACGCGATTTTTTGAGCCCTCTTCGATCTGCTATAGCTCGTCGCAATGTTCGAGACACCCGCATGATGAAAATTGAGTTTTTTTTAATGGATAATGAGACTAGGAAAAAAAATGTCTCCGAGACGAAAAGAGTACTGGTGGTCTGTACTCTATAAGTTATGTGAGAAGACGAATAACGCGAATTTCTGGTGAATTAAAAAGTGAAAAAAAAAACAATAAAAACGTGAAGAATAATATAAATCTGAATTAAAATTCGATAAAAACGTAAATAATAAGAAACAATAAATAGGTAAATTATAAAAAAATCAATAAAAACGTAAATAATAATAAATGATACGTAAAAAAATAATAAAAAGCATAATTAAACGTAAATAAAAGCGTAAATAAAAACAAATAATAAAAAGACGTTCGAAAATGTTTGTTTGGGTTAGGAAAGGTCTCAGGGCAATGGGGACTTCCAATAAATAGGAACTCAAATCGAACGTCGTTTCTAAGCGGAACGATGATTTTTTGCCAGAAAGGGGGAAGAAAGCGGAGTCCCGAGAGGATCGCGCTGTCTCGGGTGTTATTACGATCCTGGATATCTGCCAAGCTTGACGTATGCGGACGTTCCAATATTGGAACAGCCGAGGAAAGAGCCGATTAGCGGCTCTCGAGGAATCTCGTCGATGCAAAGATCACGATGAAGAAGCTCTCACGAGTAGTTGCGGCATACGGGCGTTGCAAAAAAGCTCGAGAAGAGAGTTTGTATTCTCGGAATGCGCTTCAACGCCTCCTCGCTATCCATTTTTAGGGGAAAACACCTAGCGAGACTTTGAAACGCCCACGCTTCGATCAATCGATGATCAACGAGCTCGAGATATCTTCGAGTCTCCCCCAACGTCATACGACGTCATAATCATCGAGACGAAACGTTGCGTGACGCGAACGATCGAAGGTGAATACCGGAAAGCTCCGAAACGGAGAATTACAAATCGGACAATGGAAGTTCCGATAAGTGACGATGAGCCGTCAATTTCACTCGAAATCACTTAAATTAGGCTTAACATAGTGATTTCTTCAAAACGGCGCGAAAATACAACTTTCGGTCGAAAAATCATGGCGAATGTCTTCCTGACACTAGATTCTCGTATCTCACGATTCTGCGCTCGAAAACGACGAAATCACGTGATTTTCTGTATTATCTCAACTTCGTCACCATTTGGTCTCGATTTAACTCGAAATCAGTTAAATTAACGTCAAAATAGTGATTTCGTCGAAAACTCCGGGATAATGCAACTTTCGGTCGAAAAATCATGGCGAATGTCTTCGTGATGCCAGATTCGTGTATCTCACGATTCTGCGCTCGAAAACGACGAAATCACGTGATTTCCTGTATTTTCTCAACTTTTTTCTCCATTTGGTCTCAATTTCACTCGAAATCAGTTAAATTAGCGTCAAAATAATAATTTCATCGAAAACTGGATGAAAATGCAACTTCCTCGAAGTTCCGGATATTCCAAATACCGGAGAAGCTTATTTCGTCGGAGAAGCTTGTTACGTCGGGAGGTCGAAAATGTTGACTGGGAAGGTATCGCCAGAATTCGATAACGGCGTAGGCTGATGAATGCCCTCTGACACCGAGAGGACGAAGCATTCTCGGGCCGCGAATTACTCGCGAGGACGACGAGTTTGCGGCGAGAACGCCGCTTTGCGTTCCCAAGCTCGGCGGTCCCCCAACGATAAATTCATTTGTTCCTCGAATACGAGAGGACGCGCGCGGGTTATCGTTCCGAAAAGTTGTCACGTTAGAACGCTTCGAAATTAGCGCTCCGGTAATTTTGTAAGGTTAGACGCTACCGAACGTTCAGTTTCGTTCGTTACGAGTGTCCTCGTCTCGAATGGACCAATCACGAGAACGGAGACACATTGATTCGAGGCTTTGTTGGATACCGCTTGTGCGCAGTGCTCCCTTTATAAACTCGTGTGACATTTCTGTAACAAACCTCAACAATTCCGCTAAAATGTATACCAAACATTTTAGATAATTCAAATCAATGTCACTGCATTGTGACATATCACACCGAACATTTTAATACCAAATACGAATCATAGATGGCGGAACTAGTAGTTTTAGCAAGTTCAA
>JAPYZI010001595.1:0-32982 GCA_030523105.1 Ophioninae sp. A BG-2022a
TTTTAGCGATTTTTCAAGTGGACTTTGCGGGAAAACTAAAAGAGATATCGATACGAATCCAACGCCATTGTTTAAGTTAGGCAAAAACCTTTTCCAAACTCACCAATTGAATCCCCATCGCATATGAGAAGCTTACTCTACGGCCTTTTGAAATTTCGTGATTTTTGAGATTCTGGCAAAACGGGCCTGGGAGGTCGAAAAAATTTTTTTTCGTTTTTTTAAGTATTAAAAGGGTGTATTTGATCGGAAATTTTCCGCTGATTACGAATATGCCCGAGTTTTTCCCGAAAGTGGAAAATTAGACTGGAAAAATGCGAAAAACCCCTTTTAGAATATTTTTTCGACATTTTCCCTTAGAAATGGCGAGTTCAAGGTGAATTAAACGGTAGATTCGTCTTAAAAAAACAATAATAATTCAGTCGTCGATCCGGGAATCATACATGCTCGCATCAATTGATTCAGAAATTCACCCCCAACCCCCGATTTTTCGAAAACCAACGATATCAAAAATCGAATTATCGTTATAAAAAATCATTCGAGAATAAAAACGTAATCATTTCGAAAGATAGATTAGGGTGATCTCATTTTTGTATAATGGGAATAAAAAAAAAAGTGGTGCGTAAGAACTGGGTAAAAAGATAAAAAAACTCGGTTATCTTACTTATCAGAATTTCACGGTTAATAAAGAAGAGAATTTCATCCTTGGAAATATTGCTCTTCTCATTGCTATTCAATATCGCCTTTAAAATGACTATAGCTCGAGTTTTCGAGAGATTCGACAATCTTCTTATCTAATCAATAAATTGGTGGCTCGATTATGTAATACTTCATTGAATACGTATGGAGCATGAAGCAATTTTTTTTTGCCGATAAATAGTTTGGGTTTGTTATAAACAATATTAATAATAAATATTCGTAAGTGTAACTTCTATCAAAATCGAGCAAATTTTTTGTCTTTGTTTGGTTTCGTTTGTTTGGTTTTGTTTGGGTTCGTTTCTTTTGTTGCACTTTCGAATATTAAATTCTATTAAAAATAATTAATTTATTAAATTTTATTAAAAATAATTAAATTATTAATTCAATAAAGAATAATTCAATAATTAAAATTCTATTAAATTCCATTAAATACAATAAAAAATAATTCAATACTTAAAATTCTATTCGATTCCATGAATGTCAATAAAAAATAATGAAGTTAATTATTAAATAATAAAAATTCTATTAAATTCCATCAGGTTCAATAAAAATTTAATTACGAATTAAATTCTATAAAATTGTCATCGAACCGACCATAGATCACCGATATATTTCAATATCAATTGGGCTATCAACGCGGGGGACACTATCGCTACGAAATTGGAACACTTCCAACCCACACGAATTTATATACCCCCTTTTTTAATGTACCTCGTTCGCTCAGTTTGTATCGTCTGTTTTTCGAACAATCGACATCGATAAATACTCGCCCACGAGGATATAAATATATGTGTGTATATATATATATATATATATATAGACACAAATACACGTGCGTGTTTACGCGATGTGTACCCGCGTGAAATAACCAGGCCGAGACACACACCGGTGGTTCTCTCTCTCTCTCTCATCGAGAAACAGTTATCGAGCCTCTTCGTCGTTGCTCCACGATCGATTTCTCTCGGCACGACCTACATTGATATTTGTGTCTACGAACCCTCGCGAATACTATCCGGTCACGAGATATCCTTTCGAACAACAAAATTCGAAAAAGTTTCCGCGACTCGTCGCTCCCTTTCTGTTATTTAGGTTCTTCCAGTGCGAAGGTCATTTACGAAACGGAAAGTGTACATTAAGAATGTGTTTTCGCGTTATACGAATTTTAAAAGGATAGTAATACACGTAATATTGGATTTCAATGGAATTTTAATGGCATTGATAATTGAAACATAGTGGTATTAAAATTGAATTAAAATGGGATCAAAATGCAGTTGAAATGAAATTTAAATGGAATAAAAATGGAATTGATAATTTAAGCAAAATGCAATTAAAATAGAATTTTTGTGGAATTAATAATTGAATCGAAATGGAATTAAAATAGAATTTTAATGGAATTAATAATTTCATCAAAATTGAATCAAAATGAAATAAAAATATAATTGAAATGGAATCAAAATGCAATTAAAATGGAATTAAAATGGAATTGATAATTGAATCAAAATGGAATAAATATGGAATTAATAATTGAATCAAAATTGAATCGAAATGAAATTAAAATGGAATTAAAAATGTCAGCCCCGCCGGCAAAATACCACTACTGGTGACTAATTGAAATAATTTATGGCAAAAAAAATTATATATTTCTCTACAGGGAGTTAATATTGAAATTATTGGAAGAAATTTGTCGATTCAACAGTCACGAACATACACACGAAAAAAAAAAAAAAAAAAAACGAAACGCGTTTCGTACGATCCTTTTATAATTAAATTATTTATTTTAATTTTTATATACTCGGATATTCTATTGTTATTGAACTTGCCGTCGCTCGAGAAATTCATGTCGAGGACAGGCCCGGGATGACCCTTGAGAGCTCCGACCATCCATGGATGCGCGAACTCTTGTAGTGCCGCACGACGTTTTTTATTCCTCGCACGTTTACCGCTCATTAAATTGTTACTAGGGTTGACACTGTTGCTGGTTTTTGTATCGGGATTTTTAGAAGACGAATTATTTCCCGTTGAATTTTCGACACTTTCCTCGTTCGGATCGGTGGCGTCGCTCCTCGCTGGATTAACAAAGCAATACGACAATCGTTGAGTCTAAATTAATAAAGTCGAGTATTGAAACCCTTGGAAATAGATCGAAGATTTTTTTTTTTCTATATTTAAGTGTACACGAGATGTATATTGTTCTTTTTTTTTTTTATAATTCTGTACTTTAACAACTTTTTCGAAAAGTGGTGGCCGATTTTTTTTTTTTTGCCGATGAATAACTTTGTTTTGTTATTGACAACGATATTATTGATGCGGAAGAAAGTTCCTATCAATTTAGAATTTTTTATTGAATAATTTAAAAAAAAGATTTATTTTTTATTTAAAAGGATTTTTAATTTTTTATTTAGAATTCTTTATTTTTTAATTTTTTATTTTTAAGTTTTTTATTTAAAAGGATTTCAATTTTTTATTTTTAAACCCAAACAAACCCAAACGTACATAAAAAGCGAACGAAAAATATTATATTTGCGTCTTATATAAAAAGATCGAGGTATATCGCGATTTTATTTTTCTTTACACCAGCTTTTATAATTTCGGCAACTGTTGTACGAAAAATAATATATTATAATTCTTGCGATGTCCGATGTTGATACATGATCACTGCATAGGAATGAACAAATCAAGGTCGTGAGATAACCTTCAATGGAAGGCCCGCGGTTGAATAACCTCGAGCAAAGTCATGAGCCGAAAATGCAAAGCAGTGATTTTTAAAACTGAAATTTAGCTTCCTTGTAGAATCTTGTGGATTAGCTCTTTCTATCTTTATGCCTAATTATGAAATATTGTTATTAATTATTATATTAATTACTTAAATATTCAATATTAATTAAATAAGTAAGTATTGATTTAATTAATTAATTAAATATTAATTTAATGCGTAAGTAAGATGAATTAAATTAATTATTGTATTAATTAATTAAATATTATATTAATTATCAAATATTAATCACAGAAATATTCATCTTCTAAATCATTATGTATATTTCGAAATACAAAAAAATTCAGAACATACAATTTCATCCAACGATTAACAAAAATTTTATTTTTTATTCTCGAATGATGAATTCAGTAAGTTGACCGTAAATTTGTATAGCGCAAACAAGGTTCTTTCGTTTCCGAGATTATACGGAACGATCACTCGGTTAAAGATGACTCATCGGACAGTTAGTCATGTTACGGGGTGCCTGAAGGTTCATCGGACTCGATTCACTCTGACTCAACATCACTGAGAGTTGTCGTACGAAAATAAGGGTAATTCCGTATTTTAGCACATTTTTCCAAAAGTGGTACCCGATTTTCTAGTTCTTGATAAATTATTTTATTTTTTTATAATTAATTATATTATTCATGCGGAAAAACAAACCCAAACAAACCGAAATAAACCCAAACAAACCCAAACAAACCCTAATAAACCCAAATAAACCCAAACAAACCCAAACAAACCCAAATAAACCCAAACAAACCCAATTTGTGTGATTATCATCAAGCAAAAATAACTGGATTCGAGCTAAGTGCCCATTATTAAAAAATCATTGAAATTTTCGAGAACACTCGTCGAAATTTTAATAATAAAAAAAAATAATAATTGAAAAAAATCACCGTGTATTTCCAGTGATTGTAGGTAATTACTAAAAACTAACGTGAGTGATAAATTTCGCTGAGAAAACTGTACGTGATTTTAATCACAACTTTAGTCAGACATTGATGCTGATAGAGTAAATAATTGATGTACGTGACGATAGTCACATCGTATTTCCTTCTCTGATATATAATCACGATACAAAATCATTGGATTTGCGATTACAATTTTTGTATTTTTTAAAAACATATTATGAATTTTTTAAAATTTTTTATTAATTTTCGATTTTATAATTATTATTTATTTCGGTATTTCGCGGTTCAGTTTTACCGGTGTTTCGTCTGCTTAGTAATGCAACAACAAAATAATTATTTTTTAAAAAATATTACGTTGAAACTGTGTGGTCGAATTTTGAAAGAAGTGAGAAGTACACGTTTATGGCCCTGTAAAGAAGACACACGAGGAATATTGATACGATCGAGTGTATCCGTTGTTTTCAAGGTCGACCCGAAATATTGTCCTCGCGTTTCTCCTTCCGATCCAGGCTCAACCGAGAGACATTATTTTCTTGAAAAGGTAGAATTATCCCCGATTATTTTTCCAAATAATTATTTATCCTAAATAAATAAAGTTTGGGTTTGTTTGGGTTTGCATTTGTTTGAATTCATTTGAGTTTGAATTTGAATTTGTTTAAATTTATTTGAGTTTGAATTTGAATTTGTTTGAATTTATTTGAGTTTGAATTTGAGTTTGTTTGAATTCATTTGAGTTTGAATTTGAATTTGAATTTTTTTGAATGTATTTGAGTTTGAATTTGAATTTGTTTGAATTCATTTGAGTTTGAATTTATTTGAATTTATTTGAGTTTGAATTTGAATTAGTTTGAGTCTGGATTTGTTTGGGTTTGTTGTTTATTAATGAATTTTCGCAAGATATAATAAACAAAAAAAATCATTGTGTAATTGACGATCCCCAACTAAAAATAAATAACAAAATAGATCGAAAGTGAGAAGAGAAAGATATAAATGGATTAAAAAAAACAATTAAAGTGTTATATTAGTAAAACTGGGTTTCAGGTGGACCAAAAAAAAAGTAGAGATATTCCAAAAGGGAAATAACGATATCGGGAATGATGAAGAACAGAAAAAACCAAATAGGAGGTAAAAGCGTGAAGTTTCGAGAAAGTTGTAAGGCACACGTGTACCACTGGCGTACGGGCACGTGATGTGCTACATGGATTTGCACGAGGCGCCATGTTGCGGAACCGTATTCGTTTCATTCACGTGCATCGAGTTTGTATCTACAGGGTTTTTGCATAGCTGCAAGGTTAATAATGCTAAAACCACGTGAAATACGAAAATCGTAATGCCTTAATGATGGAACTAACGTAAAATGTAAATTTAAAATGAAGAAATCTTACTTCACCGGGGGTGAACCCAAACAAACCCAAACAAATATAAATGAAAATTTTATTCTGAAAAATCCAGTACGTTACACGCTGTTCGAAACAAATTTCACTTAATTTGAGTTTTCGATGATAAGCTATATTTTAAGGAACAGCGCTTCACGTGGCAGAATTGAGAAGCAACGCTTCACCTCATTGTCTGACCCACTGAACGTTTCACAAGTTTTTCGATTTGTATACACGACCGTAGGTATGATACTCGAATAATGGCTGCAGTTTGATTTTCGGTTTGAGCACAAATTCATAAACGTCTATAAACTGGATTTGCTTGGGTTTGTTTGGGTTATGATTGGGTTTTTCGGGTTATGGTTGAGTTTTTTTTGGTTATGGTTAGGTTAGTTTGCGTTATGATTGGGTATAATTGAGTATTTTTGGGTTTCTTTGGTTTATAACCTTAACGTCAATCCTTGTAGTTCAAAGAATTGATATAAAAAAGACGGACTAGAAAAAAAATAACATTCTAATTGCGCCGCTTGCGTCTGGCGAATGAAATACTATCGTTCGTGTTGAACGATAATGATTGCGCAAGCATTTATGTGTATTATACAGTCTTCACGATCCGGATGTATCGTGCCAAAGAATTTGGGCAATGTAATTGACGTAGTAATTGTCAATAGTAGCAGGCTTGGTTGTCCCACTTTTATTCGTTATATAAGAATTTTTTAAAACATTTTTATTATACATATTATATATTATAATTAATATGAATAATTTCAGATAAAAATATAGCTTCGTTAAAGAAAATATTTATTACGATATATTATGTATTGAATTATAAAATACAATTTTTATGCGATGTTGCATTTGGAAGTAAATTTACTCGATTTGATGTAATTGTGAAAAATAAATGCATAAAATGTAACAAATAAAAATTTCAGAAGATTAACGATTGTTTTTTCTTCCGTCGACTATTTCTTCGTTCCAGTCGTAACTCCGATCTAGATCCACAAATAAATCTCAATAATCTTTGATTCAAGTTAAAACTTTTGAGCTTTTTTTTCCAGCACTGTGTCAAAGTTAAACGGAAAGAGAATCGGGTCTTCGTCTTTGGCATCTTCTACGAAGATGCTTAGCACAGAAAGCATCAGATATCATCCGGACTTAACCATAATTTGCCTTCAGTTAAAATACAGCTTGGTCTACCCGTACCGATAGATTGATCGAGCGGAGAATAAACGTCCTTGGCAACAGGCACCCGCAGAGGTACTCGAATGGGTCTGTTCGCAAATACTATAAATTTCGTGGAAAGTAGGTATTGCAGAATCGCATGTGATTATTGATAGCGGAAGCGACTGAATTATTTAATAATAAAATTTGATGTTTTATTTCCTGTGACGCTTGTACATTTCTTTTTAATGTAATTTATAAAACTGTATTTATGGTCTCGTGGACTCACTCTTGTCAAACATTCTTTGCACAAGGCGATTCAATGCTCAAATAAGTTGTTAGAGATTTATAGGTTATGAATGTTTCATAGATCGAAATAGATTATTGAATAAATTGATTGGGTTTGTTAGGGTTAATGTAATTAAAAAAAAAAAACAATTCTTACCCTTGCTCGCGGTAGTTCGTTTCGAGAAATGACCAGCGGCATAATTGAAGAGCAAGACGAGAGCTCCGAGGAGAGACGTTACCGCCACGAGGACGGGAAGCCAAATACCCGATACATCCATAGTTCCCGTTTCATTCATGTGCGTCTGTATATGTTTTTATATATGCGTACGTATAAAAAATGTTCAAACGAACACACAAACATTCATTACGTCTGTATCTAAAAATCCGATAAAAAAATTTCCGTACTCGGAATTTGTCTTTTTATCACTTCCTGCCAAGTTTAGAGAACTTTTCACGAAACACTGGTTCTTATGGAAGCACTTTTTTTAACACACAAGATTTTCGGACGTTTGATTCCAGGCCGGTAAGAGAAAAACGAAAGGATAAAAAAAGTACTGAAATTCACAGTCACGAGATGCGTCCCGCAGTTAACGCGATCACGATGCTGCGGCGTTCCTCGATGCTACTTTTTAGTCCGACTACACTGGCAAAGCCGTTACTTGCCGCGCCGCTCCCGCGGCGAGACGATTCGTATTCTTGCTCACCACGCTTCCCTCTCCGCTGTTAAACTACACTAACCGCACAGATAAGGCGCGATTCCGATTAATTTGTTCAATCACGAATAACAGTTGTGAAAGTTCGTTTTTTTCTAACAGGACTTATGGTGATGAGGGAAATGTGCAGTTCGTTTATTTTGCTGAATTTTCCGCGACGAATAATCGCACAACGAGCGAAACACGTTGTAGCTGTACATCGAACGTGCGCTATATAAGATACAGATATTTAGGTTGCCGCGCGAATGCAGCGCCACGGCGGTGAATTACTACGTTCCCGTTTGACTCTCTTGCGGCAACTGTCCAAACCACGACGTTCCTCGACGGTCTTATTTATCTCGGAGCGGTTAATTTTAGCACTTTCATTCAGTTCGTAAGAAGTACGATCGAAACATACGAGGGACAATTTTATTTGCATTCTTCAAATTCTTTATTTTTTCCCCGTTGTATTTATTATTGATCGTGATACTAATCCTCTGTCCGATTTCCGAACTACTCTGGGTCTCGTCGACACAATCCTTGGATGCGTCTCGCTCGCACACGTGATTCTTACTTTGCACTCGCGAAAAGTCTCGATTAAAAATCGCAACTTTCGATGCACCACAATTTTCCACTCCCGAGTTTTATCACTGTTCCATTATGTAACGTAACAAGCTTTAGATTATAGTTTCAGGGTTATTGCCGCGTTAGAAGTTAAGTTGCTGAAAACACGTTGAATTCCACTAGATTGACGATTTCCTTTGTGTTCGAAAGTCTCGATGTAATTCGACGAGGAAGCATGGGTTTCGCATCGATCGGAAAGAGTGCGCCCGCGCGTCAGGCACCGGCATGAACGCCAGAAATTTCGAGCAATTGAGTGTAAACCGATGAAGCTTGGAAATCGAAATGAAAGATATTTTGGGTCACAAGCTTAAGAAAATTAAGAGAATAATTTTAAAAAATCAGGATGGTTCCTCTTGTTCGCAATACCGCGTGGCTTTGTTCCGTGGAAGAGCAGCGTGCCGGTATATACTCGATTCTCTGTACGGTGATCCTTCTCTCCCCTCGATCTCTTTCCATCCCACTCCAGCTAAAGCCACGGTAATCCCCTACTCTTGGAGTCACCTTTATTTTCACAAAAGCGACGCGCGCACCTCCTCACACTCCACCAAGTTTCTCTCCAACACCGGCAAATCGACGGGCTGCACTTTTTCAGAGAAGGTCCTCGGTCCCTCGAGGATGAAGATCCACGGTAGCCAATGATAAATAGCCACATATTTGTATCGACGAAGATTGTTTAATAAAAAAGGCACATGTCGCGATCATGATATTCGCGGATCGTGTGTGAGTCATCGGATCAATCCCATCGTGTTTTCCAAGCGTATTTCCATGACGAATTCATTTAACGATTCCATCTGCATATCTTAACATCTCCGAATCGTGAAAACCTTCGTGAATCACCATTGTACATATCTGGGATTTCAAAAACTGGCAATTCCTCAATCCAAATAGTTCTTATTACTATGATTGATAAGTTTAGCTAGAATTTTATCGTACTGATATCTTACTAATATTTTGATCATCCAATTCATTAATATACAATTAAGGTGGTATGTTAGTCTGAAAATGGGAAGAGGACGAAAAATATTGTATTTTATTTAAGAAAGCATACTCTTAGAGAAAAGGATATAGTCGATTGATATAACGTAAGTATAATATGCAACCCCACAGTTATTAGACAATTGCGATTTTCTCAATTTGTATTCAACATTATAAATGTATTTTTCTCGATATTAATACTTTCGACCCAGGTGGCTAAAATCTGAAGGATTTACATTTGGCATGGATTATAAATATTCATGTCTCTAATATCCTTACCTTGGGAATTACGACATAATTATTTTTACTAGCTGAAAAAAAATTAATGAATCAGCTAGCGCAAAATAGTAATTTCTTTCGGACAGTCAATTAAAAAAAAGGAGTAGCGCGTGGTTCAAAGAGACATAACCTCTAAAGTTATGTGTCTGGCATTTTTATAAGAATGGCGGGATTTGATCAGCTCCGTAATTAAAGATAGCGGAATTCAGGCGACCTCGCGGCACGCCGCCCCACGGACCAATGGTAGTTCCCTTGTTCTTTGTAGTCCAACTATGATTGGGCAATTCTCTTCGCTCGTTGCGATAAATGTGTACGGACCAAAAGAGGCTTCATATATTTAAAATGCACATTCGTACGAATCATTTAATTGTAAGCATTTTATTATCCGATAAATACATCCATATTCTTCAAAGCGAATCTTATTAACCTCGAAATATACTGATACGCTCTGGTGCTCTAGGGGAATCGTAGGTATCTGGGGATAGACAGACGAACAATTTCCCTAGGGTTTACTCCACATACCTGGAACTACCGGCGCCTCTAGTAGACAAATAACATACTAAACTCCCCACCACGAAAAACGGCGAACTTTCCAGAATCTGTATGTAACATGATGGTATAGGCGAACATTGATCAATTGCAGTGTGAATTTTAAAGCGTACGGACGTTTCACGTCGTTCAAATTTTGTGCCTGAAACTAAGCTTTTAAACATGCCACGACGAGGACGAGCATCAGGTCCGCCACCAAGAACGTAAGTGAAGTTTATTTTAAAAAGACTCCAAAATACGATTCCTTCATCGGTTCCTATCGCGATTATATGTTAACCTCGCGGAATCTTCAGACTTTGAGGCTTCCATTACGTCACAGTCACACGGTTCAGGGTTTCTTTTATTTCGGCGTAGATCGAACTCATGTTAAATATATATATATATGTGTGTGTGTATGTATATATATATATTCATATATATATGTATACCACTGCAGATATAAATATATTAGATGCTAGCTTTTGTCCACACCTACATCCTCGTGGTTCTCGAAATTATCGTTGAGGTACTACCACACTCGTCAAAAGTCATTCTAATTAATAGACAATACGCTGATTCCACTCCTGATGCTCTTTAACCCTTTCAATACGGCGAAAAATCAATCCTAGTGCGCCTCATTTCCGGAATCGATTATTTCTCCTCCGGGCGATTATTAGATAAAATAACTTTTATGCCTAAAACCTTGAAGGTCTTGGAGATGCGTAAACGTCCCCGTAGCAGCGCATAATCAACAACGATTTGACAAGCTTGATAGGATTTTCTAGGATTTCATCTAGGATTTTTCATCGTACATGTTTTTCAGTAACCAGACCGTAATATCACAAATCTTCCAGTCTAGGACAGCACATGTCCGTTGCAAAAGGGTTAACGATTAATTCCTTCAAAAACGCTGAATTATGTCGCTCACATCCTCTATTTAACAAAATGGAGTATTTTTTGTTCCTCGTTTAAAAGGTGCATCTGTATCAACGTGCTCACCAAATTTCACGTTTTCGTCTTTCGCAGTCGGGGCTGAGTGCTGTCGAGTCTCTCAGACATTCGCTTTTTTTGTACGTCATGTCGGATTCTCTTATGTATTCCTACGTCATATACATCTTTTGCGTAAATTTAGGGTTAGGCCAGCGGCAAGGGCTGCTCCTCGAGCAGCTCCTCCGGCGACTCAAGCAGCACCTCCACCGTCGACGCCGATGGTTCCACAAACGCAAGGACCGTCGCTCATGGGACAAATGGCCGCTACGGCTGGAGGTGTAGCGATCGGATCGGCAGTAGGACATACCATCGGACACGCGATGACTGGCCTATTCAGCGGTGGTTCCAACGAAACGGCACAGGCAGCAGCTCCGGCTACACCAGCCATGTCCCAACAAGCTTATCCAGGAGCGACCGGACAGCCGACAGGGGCATGCGCATGGGAAATTAAGCAATTCCTAGACTGCGCTCAGAACCAAAATGATCTTACGCTCTGCGAGGGATTTAAAGAAGCTATGCGTCAATGCAATCTCAGTAACAGTGAGTATACATTATTTAAAATCTACGACGAATATTTTTTCGATGAAATACGTACTTAACGTTCTGTATTTACACATTTCAGATCTCTGAGTCGATCGGATAGCCGATACGAATTAGCATTGCTGTATTCGACAAAGAAATGTTAGATATTAATCTTGACGTTTCAACATGCTGGATAGAAAATTTTTGCGATGTCATTACAGAAGTCTAGATCTATTGTGTACAACTGGAAAAAAATACAATTAATAAAAATTAGTTAAACCCTTGACAACTCGTGTCTATATATTTTATCTACCTCTTGATGAAAAACATCAAATGTTTATAAGTTTGGATAATAGGAAATAAAGTTGATACTGAGGGTCCCGATTACGAGACCCCTGCTAATTCGTTCGTTCGATTCGAAATGAAAACTTTTTTTTCATGGAATTGGAAACGTGAAACTGGCATGTAGAATCCGAATTGAACTTCAGGGAGTACAAAGCGAAGGTTTACTGCGAGACATGTAAAATGCTATGGTAAAATGGCCGGGTTAAAGCCGAGCGGTTCAAGCATAGAAAAAAAGATAACATTAATTTTTCTCCTCATCATATTGGATGAAAACAAATAAGGTCATTACAACAAAATAAAAACATAGATTTCGGATCGCTGGGAAGAATAGATTTAGCATCCAGCGAAATTTCGTAAAGCAAGGAAAAACGATAAACATCCGACTTTTTTGCAATACATATAAGAAACGCAGGTTCCGAGATTTCGAAAAAAAAAAAGAAAAAAAAACCGTACATCGTTGTGTACAATCAATAATTACAAAGTTCATGAGTTTCTGAAAACACTGTCCGAATAGCCGCCGTATAGATGTCGATTATTTCAGAATAGTGTTTATTAACTTAACGCGTGCTTACGATATAGGATTTAAAACAATGGAGTTCACGCGTATGATGACGTTTCGGGGCGTGCGGAGGAACTAAAAAATACATGTATGGTAGACTATCTTTTGTCGGTGTTGAAGACTCGCATCATCATGAAGCCAGCGATGGTGGCTGCGACAATCCCGAGGCCAGCTTTCCACCAAACTACCGAATCCCCTTGTATCAAACCGAATTGCTTCATATGTCTGCAAAAAGAGAAATAATTGCCATAAATAGTTTGCAGCCAAAGGCAATAAATCATTTGATTTTCTAAATCAACGTTAGATAGAAACATGCGGTAATCGTTAGACACTGGTCCAATGACCCACCGTTAAAACATTAATCCTTGACGAAACGGGATACTGTCGTGCATTTGTGCATTATTTTATAAACGTATTTTTCATACTCGGTTCAATATTGTTGGAAAACTAGAAAAGCTCGAAAAAAACGAATATGCAGTGTGAAGGGAAATTAGGTGTTTCAGTGAGGATGACAGAGTTCGTATTTGCACTACCATGCCCAAGCGGTGTAAACCGTTCAATATTTTTTAATTGTTTCTGCGGTTATTTTATCGATCAATTGAGCATATAAACGAATAAATAACCAAGACAGAGAAAAACTCGGAGATGGGAATTGAGATACGACAAAATGATCGGCCGTAAGCTATGAAATGAAAATCCTCGTTAAAGTGACGTTTCCAGACCTGCGGGAAGCTTTAGTACTGACAAGTACCGTATCAATCATTCGTGTTCAGGGCATAACGAACACAGCTCCGTCCACTTCGAAATTTTGAAACCACTCAAAATGGCCTCAGCCGGCTAAACCAATCGTTACGTAATTTGTTGTGTGCATTGCGGACGATGGCACCGAGGGCCCCCGGTGGCCATTTTGGATGGAAACGTTTCATTTTTGAGAAATCGCGGTTTGAAACGTTTCGATTATCTCTCTCGCACTCGTGTGTCGCGTGGTAATGTTCGTCATGCCCTTGAATTCTGGCAAAAGCGAGCCCGAATATCAATTGTATTTTTACTGTAATTACGAAACTCAAGAAAGAGTACAGCCTGTGTGTTCCATTTGTGATATGTCTCGGTTCAGGGAAAAGTCGTAATGTTGATTCTCGATTGACATTTTAAAAATGCCTTGATACATGATGAAAGTTGAAAATGTATGTGAATCCATATGATTGTCTTTTTTTTTTAATCTTTCCCGCAGCGAGAGAATAAATTCGGATGATTCGATCGAAGTGTGAAGGCGGGTTGCTACTAAAATGTTATACAGTTAAATATTGAACCAACCTGTGTCTGTAAAATAATACCCACGCTGCTTGAAAGCGGCTAAACACGAAATTACTTTCGATTAGTGTCTGTTATTGCAAAGATAGTACTCGCCTTTTGTTTCGATTTCAGGCATTTATCATTTCGAACAATATTTCTTGCTATATATCCGTGACTGGACGAAATAAGTTAGAGGGGTGACCAATTCAATGTGACTATACAGTGAGGCATATTTTGGCAAGATCATTAATAATACGTCAAAATAAACTGAAGTGTGAACAGGGGATATTGTCGTGGAACGCTTTGCAATCTAATTTGGAATTTTTTGGCTACAAAAGAATTGAAAATTATCTGTCTTCTCGAATCAAGCGGTCTAATATGCTCTTCTCTGATAGCAACTCATTCTTTAAGCAACTCTCTTAAGACAGATTTAACGTTATAAACGATTTATCCTATCGTTTCGTTATTTATTATTATAAGCGAATTACTTACGGAAAGGCTGCCATTGTAGCGAGTTTCACAAATATTTCTGGCCGTATAGTACGAGTTACGCTGTACGGTTGTGGTGGCATAAGTTTGTATTTGCTACAGAAACTCGCAGGTTGAAGCAAGTATTCTTGTTTAACTTCAGGTAGATCACTCTTGTTAGCTACTATAAGCACGGGTATTTTGCTGTCCGCGAAGTATTTCTAGAAGCATAAAAATACCGATGAATTATTGTATTGAATATCGACTCAATAATTACTCAAAACCGAAACCCAAAAAAAAAGTACTTTCAAGTTCTCCGATTTCTATTTACTTACAATGTATATTCTTGCGATATACTCAAACGTCTTTGGATTGCTCGAGTCGTAAACAAGAGCGGCTGCGTCGCATTGAATTTGTGCTGGAGTTAAGGCATCCTGAATATTCATTATATTTATGTCACGCAAAATAATTGTTTTTTCTTGCCCGTATACGTGAACTGTATTTACGGTAACATGATTTTTTGGTGGAACCGTGTCATCGGTGAGTTTCTGAAAGGTGAAAAAATAAATGAATAAATAAATAGGCGGCTTTGAAATAGTAAGCTCGGGTGCATGGAACTCGGGTGGCGATACCTCCAGTTTTGGATCAATGAGACTTCTGCAGAGGGTTGTTTTTCCACTAAATTTCGGGCCTATTACGTGACAACAATATACGTTCCTGCTCGACTGCTTTTTCGCGAGATCCAATTTTTTCTCTCGCGTTATCGTTATCGCGTTCGTTTGGCATTCATTGTTGTACATGTTGTAGCCAAGATACGCCATATATTCGAGTGTTTTACGAACGTTCGTCAACGTTAAGTAGCCCCACTGACACATGTAGCCTTGATACGTCATCCATCCCTACGTAAACGTATCGTTTTATTTTTCTTTCGTCAATAATCGTTGACCACTTAATAAGCACAATAGCTTTTGTCGTTCTCTTCGCACCTTCTCGTTCGTTTTCACCATATGCTTGTACTCGTCACCCCAGGGTGGCACCGTACACCGGGAAAACAGCGATTCCATTTCTGAAGGAGAAAGAGCTTCGTCCCGATCTCTGTCGTGTTGCATAAACAAAAACGTCAGGAACTGTTGCCCTTTGTGCGATAGTTCCGTTGAACATCCGGCTGGCACTTTCAATCTACGAATTATTGTATTTTAATAGGGTTACAATTTTCCTGTACATAAATATACGTTTATAGAATCTCGTATATCTTTTGTACGCGAGTTAAGTCGAATTTTTATGAAATCGATTTGAAAAACCGTAAACTTAAAAATGTTTACGAAAATTCCTGTTTTTGTCTTTTTTTCAAAGTTTTGATCAATTTTCAGGCTCACGTTGGGTGTATGTATTCCTTTGACATTTGCAGTTCATTGTCGTAACCAAATTTTCGAAGCACTGCCCATGTCGTCTCATTTCTTCCGCGTTGAATGAATAAACACTGAAGATACATGAAACCTGTAAGAGTAAAATGGAAATGGAACTAATAATGACACATCGTTGAAACTCCAAAACTAAAAATATATATGCGTCCTTTACCTTTCATTGTGACAAAATTGTTGCAAGTACCATCCTGAATGTTCTTAGAGAGTACAGCCTTAACATCTTCGAGGACTTGCGGCTGCAATGGAGTATTGAAGCACGATTGTTGAAACGCGTTGAGTTCCATATCGTTCAATAATCCATCATTGTCGAAGTCGCAAATCTGTGATCACGAGTGTGATATCAATGTCGTTATATAAATTGTATTGATTCAATTATAATGCGGATCACTAGCTTACTTTGAATATTCGCTGGAGTGCCTTTTTACACTCTTCCGTTAACTCCTGAGTATCATAATTGTACAGCGGCGTTGTAGGGTGAAGCACTGCTTTCTGAGCGTAATAAAACATTTCTGAAATATTTTGGAGAGTTTTTGCTGAACACTGAAAGAACGAAGAAACTGTCTTGATGATATTTATATTTCTCGCGATATTATTAATAAAGTTTGAAAATCGTTTGTCACCTCGATGCAACTTTCTATTTCCGAAAACTCTTTCATTATCGGGTACACCGCCTGAAAAATGTTTCCGTCAATGTTGTATAGTTAAAACACCTTAGCCTCGCTCCCTTGCTAAAAAGTATCACGTCGATAATACAGTAAAAAATAAGTAGTGTATTGCACAGATCCTATTTTGACATTTCTGCAACATACTTTCCGCAAATTTCATATCGCAATCCGGAAGCAGCCCCATGCATGCATCTTTATTGGGTAAGGATAGACCAGGTATGATTGATGGGAAAACGTGTCTGAAGGTCTAACCAAAAAATTTGCATTGTCTCAATAATCGTCCAATCTTTCTTTTCCTGAGTAAGTCCTTTCCAAATGTCCATAGAGGAACAAACGTTCATTGTGAAAGAATGTTTAATGACAAGACATTTCTGTGCGTTTCCATGAGATAAATTTATCTAATATAGTTGACGGATAAACTTATTCATTACCCACCTCAATGGTAGAGTAATCCACCAGGTCAATCTTATTTCCTACCAACACAACGGGACATCGATTGGTGGAAGAGCATTTCCTAACGAGGGGTAGCCAATAACTGGCAGCCCTGTCCAATGTATCTTCATCGTCCACCGAGTATACGATACAAATGACATGCGCTTTTTGGATCTCGTCCATTAATTGGTCCTCCGTCTGTTCGGTTGCTGCAAAATCGTTATTGATTCGTCGATTGATAAATCCAAAACTTGAAAGGAATTTTACGCCTGTACGAAAGAGTCACGAGTCTTTATTGACCCGTCATCTGCGAAGGTGGATCATTTTCATCCGGGCCAATACTGTTTTGGTGGTAATAATTGAATCTTGTCATAAATCGAAAAAAAAAAAATGTATTTTTCTAAACAAAAACATCCTAATATATACCGATGTGCATAATTTTGCCCATTCTGAATGGAAACTTAAGCATTCATTATTAAATACATCAAGCGACATGTTTGTTCCTTGACAACTATATCGTTTAGCTTATTAAATTAATTTATGTGAATTTATCTCGGAATTACGATTTTTTAATTACAACCTCTACTTTTCACTAGATTGCTCCGGATAAAAAAAAATATATATATGGAATTTAATAGCAGGAATCTTTTCCGATTTTTTAAGCCGTTATAAGTTAGTTAACCAACAGTGGGACATAAATGACCCACGTTTAAAGACGGGAGGTGCCAAAAAAGCCATTACAGATGATGGGTTAATTCAGATGACACGATCTTCGTTTTATGGTCATTGTACAATCCATTGTATTCCATCGTGCGAAATAAGGATGAATATTAATGTTTCGTGATAATCGTTACCGGAATAGTCGACGATGTGCGTTGGGACCTGCTCCGGAGTGACATCAGCCGGTATCGTAATTTCTTCAGCTTTGTTGGGTACCTCTTCCGCGTATTCTTCACTGACCAAGGATAATATCAAAGATGTTTTGCCGACACCTCGGTCGCCAACAAGCAGTATCCTGACATTGCGCCTTGGCGCAATTTGTCGTTGAACCATATCGCCCGAAGCGACCATACGTCGTTTCGTCGTTTGTCGAACAACGAAACGAAATGCACAAATGCTTCACGTCGAGTACGCTTTTTTATGTTAATAACTATTTTACTGTGCCATGTTCATGATCATGACCAAAACACACCCAACGAAGCCTAAGCTACGAGCCACACCTAACCTCACTTTACCGTACCCTGCGCGCTTTCGGACTTTGCTTAACCGTCATAGCTTATGCCATCGGGAGTAAGACGCACGTATCTACAGTTGCACCGTTCGTACAAGTCTATTTCGGACAGTACGCGTGGCGCTACTTATTAATTTCCTCACGGAATGACTAGCGCCACTCGGAGCGGACAAGTCGAGCTAAAAAGTGTGGACGAAACGTTATTACGAGCATCGACTGGTAGCCATAACCTCACGTATAGTCCTAGCCTATTTTTCCAGTCGCTTATTGCACGTGTAACCTCACTTAGGATCCTAACCTTTACTGATAGCCCAATGATCGTGTCTATACGCGGTGGTGCAACACATTAGTAAACAAATATCATAACCCCTTAACGAATTAATTTGACAAAAGCATAATTGGAATTATTCGTCATCAATTCAAATAATAAATATCACTCGTGCGATCCGTTCCTAAACAAGATTTAAAAATGGACCTAGACCAGTTCGACGACCAGGGTGGTTTGCGAATTGACGGAAGGCGAGCAAACGAGCTCCGGCAGATTCGTGTTAAATTAGGAGTTTTTAAGCAAGCGGACGGAAGTGCGTATCTGGAGCATGGAAATACAAAAGTTCTCGCGACCGTTTACGGTCCCCATCAGGTATTTGGGTTTCATCCGTCCTCTCACGATAATACCCAGCATTGTCCAGATTCCGAAGTTCTCGACTCCCAAACCTGTTATGCTACTTTGCACCAAATTCTATAAAAATAGCTCGAACATTGATTCCTTGTTGATAACAGCCCAGAGGAGCAGCGGCAAAGAGCGCGGCGAGCAAGAGTATGAAAGGGATTCTCAATTGTCAATACAGCATAGCAGTGTTCAGTTACGCAGCCGGCGAAAGAAAGAATCGTCCCAGAGGAGACAGGAAGACGCAGGAACGATGTATCCAGTTAAGACACGCCATGGAGTCCATATTGAATTTGGAACAGTTCGCAAGGTCGCAGATAGACATTTTCGTCGAAGTGTTGCAACTAGACGGAAGCGACTTTTGCACTTCCGTTAACGCGGCGACGCTCGCTCTCATCAATGCCGGAATACCTATCAAGGTATTACAAATCCATTCTTTTTCTTCTTCCAATGAAAATTTTTGTATTCCCTCCGTTGCTTGAAAACTGTAGGATTACGCGATCGGATGCACGGTTACGTTGCTCGATTCATCCGCAACGCACGATGATGAAGACCTTTCGGGTATCGGCATCCTGGATGCAAATCACCTGGAGGAGCACGGTCCGGGTGTTACACTGTCGATAGTCGCACTTCCAGAGACGAGTAACAGATCGTCCCAACAAACAGGTTTGATTGTCATAGCGCAGGGTTCCGGACAACGTTTGCACCTTTCGCGCCTCGAACCTATGAAAACTCGAGTACTGACCGGCTGTCGAGATATAAAAGCAATCCTTGACAGAGAGGTGCGTCAACATCTCACAGCAAATTCCTTATCATCGTTATTCAATGTTCACACCCTAGCCGATTAATATTCAGTGTATGTATATATATATATATATATATATATAATTTTTATTAATAAATTCGACGAATTAAATAACGATTCACGAATGAAAATATATCATCAGGATTTGTTATTACCTGATATTCATAGTACGATGAAAGGTTACTCGATCAGCTATACATTTTAACAAAAAAAATATAACTCCGAATTCCGTGAACTTTCTCCCGTGAATTCGTAGGTTTGATCCTTCGATTCCGTAAAAATGGATTGATCGTAAGATTTTCTTCTTTCTCGACGAATACGGTTGTTATAAAAATACGAAAACATCTTTTACAGTTTAGCATCAGGATGCCTCTCGAGGATCATGCCGGCGGCCTAGAAAATGAAAATAATTGTTATCTTCGTAGAATTGACTATGACGCGATGATGCAAAATTTTTTTTATTTTTTAAGCTTTGAAAGGCTTTTGGACACTTTTAAAGATATTACCTGACCCCCCGCGGCGCAGGCAGCTATCAAACCAAATTGTTGATCCTCTCGGATCAACCGATTCGCCGTTTGCGTCGCCAATCGAACTCCCGTCGCGGCAAATGGATGACCGATGGACAACGATCCTCCCCACGTGTTCCACTTGCTTAGATCGGGCGCTCCGACTTTACTCGATTTCTTCAAGTATTCCTTCGCGAACCAATCCGAATCAAGTGCCTTTCTGGTCGCTAATATTTGGGCGGCGAACGCTTCGTGAATTTCCCAAACGCCGATGTCCTTCATGCTTAGATTTGATTGTCCAAGAAGCTGAAACGTTTCCATATCGGAAAATCGTGTAAGAATTAATATTCAACATTAGATCACAACTAGTAATTAATTAACATTGATTAATGTATACTCAGTAACATTAATTTAAATGTATTTTACTTCATATAAGTTCAATTTTTTTTTAATTGAATTGTAATAAGTTTGTTTAACGTAATTAAAATTCGTTAACTAACAAACCCAAACATTATATAACGCTCGTTAATTCACATCAATTTATAAATATCCATTGAGATAAATAATTATTAAAATTTGTTCAATCGTACCTTCGGGATGGCGTAAGCTGGCCCGAGAAGTAATTGATCGACAGGATCCTGAGAGACGAACGTGAATTTTCTCAAGTACGCTTTGGGCTTGAGGCCAAGCTGCTTGGCTTTCTCTTCGGTGGTTATGAGAGCTGCGGATGCACCGTCAGTCAGGAATGATGCATTCGCCGCTGTTACAGTCCCGTATGGTTTGACGAAAGCCGGCTTCAATTTTCCGAGCTGTTCGAGCGTCGAAACTCTCACGCCATTGTCCTTCTTCACTACCTCGTTCACCCCAGGCACTTTTGGAGGTTGAATTATATTATGAATAAAAACTTATCGATATGAAATTTATCAATATATATATAGATGGTAATGGACATTAATCGTACCTTTGAAAGGAACAATATCTGATAAAAATCCTTGATCGTGGGCTTTCGAAGCCAAAGTGTGAGATCGAAGGGCGTATTCATCTTGTTCGGCTCGGGATACGTTGAAAGCAGCGGCCATGCGGTCACCGTTGTGTCCCATCGTCTCACCGGTCGAAAATTCTGAGACGGATGGCAACTGAAAGAAATTCGTTTGAATTCGTTGTTTCGAGATAATTCAAAGAAATCACCGTTCGAAAGATTGACTCACATCAGGAATAAAGTGGGCCGGTCTAATACTAGCGATAAGGGCCAGCCGCTGTTGCAAACTCTTGGCCTTGTTCAATTTCAACAACAGAGAGCGTAGATTTCTGCTGTGTCTTATGGGTATGTCGGACATAAATTCCACACCTCCGGCTACTATCGTGTCGCATGCTCCGGACGCTATCATACCGATACCCGTCGTCAGTGCAACGTTACTGCTTATGCAAGCCATTGTTACCGTGTGTGCTGGCGTATGCTCGCTATACCCGGCAGAAAGCGCCGCTTCTCTCGCTATATTGGAAGTTCTCACTTCTTGCATCACCGTTCCATAAACTATGTAATCTACGACTTCCTTCGGTAGATTCAGTTTTCTTTTCAGGTTTCTGCAAAATTAGCGGCACGAAATTAACTCTATAAGTTTCGGTCTCCGAAAATGGAATACAAATAATGATGATCATTGTAAAGAGTCAATGGTAAACGAAAAGTGGACCAAACGTGTAAAATCATTTTCTGACGAATGTAAATTTGGGAAAATCTTACACAAGCGCGTGCTGGGCAAGGTCATGTGCCATCAGCTTGTTATAGTGCGTTCCAGATAGGAGAAACGGAGTGCGAACTCCGTCGATGTAAACGATATTTCTGGGCGAACCGCTTTGCGTGACATAATTGTTCGATGTTAGGGCAGCTGGAGCTATCGTACCTGGCGAACGACAAACAGAAACAAACGGAAACGAGCAAAGTAAAATCAAGCCGATTTTCAAAATTCAAGTTTTATTTATCGTCGAAGTATAATTCGGTTCTATCGAGGATCACTTCATCACCAGAGAATTCTGTCTCTTTCGCGTCCTTGAAGGTGCAATAGCAAATAATAGATTCAAATCGGATGCCAAATCGAATAGATGGACCGAACTTTGCACCGAGCGATATCGCGCATACGTCATTCAATTTAGGCTTGAGCCCTCGAATTCTCTCTTAATCTTCGATCTTCGTAAATTTTAATTTCGACAAAGTGGAACTCACCGGGATGGAGAAAAGTCTGCCTCACGAGAGGGAAACCTCGGGCGACGAACATCGACATTGTTTCTTCGATTGAATAAAAAGAAATAAAACTGAAAAACGCTACTGATCAACAAAATAATAACTGTTACGGTATTGTAGAACGTTCGACCGACTCGCCCTCCTTTTCTCAACAGACTCGATTACTTCTTGATATTCACTCTCTCACTATCTTCGTATAGTTCGCAGTGTGAATCGGCACACCCGCGCCACCGCGGAAATATTTATAGGTTAGCGCGCGACAATTCAAATCTACCTGGGAAGAGGCGTCGTACTTATTAAATGTTACGAAAATACATATTGATAAATTAGCATAGACTCGACTAGAATATCGATGTTTACAAAATGTATAAGCGCGCCATTAATAAAAACAATCCTCAAAGAAAATTGTGATTTTTGGCATTCAATTCGTATCCACGAAAATGGTAATTATGATCTTATATATATATATATATATATAAGATTTTCACAAATAACAATTATATAAACATCGATATATCGTATATAATAATTAAAATCCCCTGAGAAATGAAGGTGTGTTCTACACACCAAGTTTTAAGTTGCGCTCGACCGAGTCCGAAAATCAGTAAAGGTTATGAGAGTACGAAGCAAATCAGACGAGATGATTTATTGAGACATTGCCGGGTCGCAAATCTATCCAAAAAGGAACGGGGCGGTACGACCAGCGGGGTGGGGCAAATAGAAAAGGGGCTACCAATATTTAATCAACTTCTGCAGGGAGAATATTATTCTCGGGACAAATCAAGGACATATGTACGCTGAGGACCGCAGAGCAAGTGTTTTCCCCGAGGGGGGAGCAATCACACTTGGCCGCCGGTTGGAAACGTGTAGATGAGCGCAGGACACGCGCGTACGGCTCTATATTACATGCAATAACCACGGATGAAGCGTATATTGCTTTTGCACCCAGCGGTTATCTCCATCGCGTATATAAATCGGCTTTTTCGAAGCCTCCGGGCTTTTCGTACTTGATATATGCGCATCGAGAGCGAGAGAGAGCGAGCGAGCGGTTAGAATTGCGGGGGGGGGATCGAGAGAGATGGAGCGCGATCGCCGCTGGGGCGGCAGGGGGGGGAGCAAGGAAGACGGTGAAAGAGAAGGAGACAAAAAGATAGCAGCAGCGACTGCAGCCGAGAAATTAAATTGGACGAAATCTTTATAGTGCACAAAAATGAAATATCGTATACCGCTCAATCGATGTTTTTGGACTTTTGAAGAAATGGATTTTTGAAAATGTATAATACGATTGGTTTTATGAAAGGTAAGAATAATAAAAAAAAACAAGCGACTCTATATTTGAAACTGCAAATGAATAAGTAGCTTTTCGATATAAAGCAATTAAAAAACCGTCCAAATGAGCAATAAAAAAGTGATTCGAATTCAAAAGAGGATCGATATCCGGTACAAAAAAACAATTAACGAAAAAGAGCACCCGTCAAAAGAGAATCGTGAGAGAGAAAAACTCAGCGTAATGTTTATACCCGAATACACGGGTTCGTGCGCCACGGGTTAATTCTCTCGGGAATCGGACACCAGCCGATTTCATCAAGAAAAGCGGGACGGGGGAGACACAGCACGCGTCCATGCTGTTTTCGTTGTTCGATCTAGAATCATATAAGCGTGTAACCTCGATGAACCCCGTCTATCCGGAACGTTTCGTGAGAACAAGTGTCACTCGAGTGTCGCACATCACGCGAGTATGCTCGACTGGTCTACGATCACGTCGCGTGGCTTCCTTGTCCCATGAGAGTTCGCGGGGGTTCGCGGGAGTATAGGAGCTTTACCGCATATCGATACTTCGAACATCACACGCCAGAGGGTCCACGACTTATATCTCTCACTGCGGCCTGCCATCTTGCGAAATAAATGTTCCGAAAGAAGTCGCCAGAAAAAACGCGATTAACGCACGCACGTTCTTGTGTACTGTTTTTGCAATAATTATCCTGGCAGATGGCTTTTTTACGAAACTCTAATTTATCGTTCATCTTGAATTTAACGAAAAGAAAACCAAACGATTTTTTCGTGGAGTATAATAAAAGGAATGGCAATTCTTTTCAGAGGTGTTTTTTATAAAGTGAAAAGTTCGACGGTGTTGAATTGAGGTTTTCGCTAAGATAGAAAAATTTAAATATTTATCTTTTATCAATGATCCCCGTAAATCGTTTCTACGATGTCGAAGCATTGTTTGAGGGTAAAAAAGAATAAACGATATTTTTAAGATCCTAGATTGACAGAAAATCCCTAGAGAATTTTTTCACACTTAGATTTCTATAAACTAGAGGCAAACGTAGTATCATGTAAGTGTATCAAAGGTTATGTGATTCCAGTGAAGCAAAATTTAAAGAGAATGCTTCGAAATGAATATCCCTAGACTCAGATACATCGCTCTCGAGATCCGTTGAAACAAAATTCTCGAACATTCCCATAAAACGGGTATGGGCGAAGACTCGTGGAAGACCGAAGGTGGTGTTTCTCGCGCCTCTCAGTTCGGGAGGATTTTACTTTTCGAGGTGTGGGGAGTTTCATCGCGATGTATACGAGCGGCCATTACGACTCGGGCGACACTAGCGCCGTTATCGTTAACGTTGCCTTCAAGACGAATACAAAGTTGCGAATCGCGATTGCGGCGGAGGGGAAGGGGGGAGGGCGCTGTATACCAGCGTGGCCGACTTCAGACGTGTCACGCTCGAGGTGGTGGGGGTAGGCGTTACGGCAGTAGCATCTCGATCAGCCATACGAACACATCGAGCCCAGTCGAAACTTTAGTCGTTTCCTTTGTGTCGACGGTACAACGACAAACTGAGCGGTACACGGGGTAACGTTACGAGCTAGCGGGTGAACGATGTGGGCGCGTGTGCGTTCGAACGCTTGGAGAAAGGGTCCAGGAACAGGCGGCGATTCACGTACCTTTGTACGTATCGGTAATGGCGGATGAAGGTGGGGATGCTCGGATGGAAGCTCGCGAAGCTGTGCTCGTGCACGTGAGTATTTATGTATATATATATATATATATATATATACAAGGTGTGTGTAAGTATAAAAGGACTTGGTTGAAGCAGGGCGAATGGGCGGTAACCAACAAGGGTTGAATACCGTCCCCAGGGGTAGAGCGTGGGTGGTGTCGTTGCGATCCAATCGTCAACGTGGAAACTCACCACCCCGGCCATCCCCCATGTACTTGAGCCGCCGTTGATAACCACGCCTACGATTTTCTCTAACCCCCTCTACCCCTCGCATCCCCTATTCCTCCGCTCTCTATGTTCACCCTTCAACCCTTATTGAATTAAGCTTATCATTTGATTTTGAGGAGAGCCACCAGTCGGTCGTCGTCTCGTGCTTTCGGCTCTTAAGCGGGGGACTATATACGGAGAAAAAAGTTTTCGTATCACACGGATTCGGGGGATAATCGCAATAATTTGATATCGGCCTCTGAAGCTCCTCTCGCTTGATACGATTATAATCACACCCGTGTTTAAGCATACCACCGCCCGGGGCGGTCTTGTGCAACCTGTACTTGCTGCAACGTCGACCAAGTGGGATAGAGAAAGAGAGGGAGTTTATGCATGAGGAAGATATACAGAGAGAGCGAGAGAGAGAGAGAGAGATAGAAGAAACACCTATACCTGACTCGAACTACTGAGGTTAGGTGAACGTAAACCATAGAGGGTGGAGAGAAAACAGAAAATCTTGGAGGAGGAGGGAAACCCGGTGGAAAGATAAGAGGAAAACGGAGAGGATAGAGAAGATAAGAGGTGAAGAACGTTAATATGGTGAAGAGATAAGTTGTACCGGAGAGTCTCATGAACGAGGGACGAGGGAATTCCCCAGTTAAGTGGACTACGTGATTTAACCCAAGTTTCGACGGATTCGGTGACCGTTATTTTTTTTCTTCTTTGCTTTCTTTTTCTTCTCAACAACCACGACTACACATGGTGCAACGTTCCCTCAATCGCTCAAGTTTTTCAACGATTGTTTGTTTGGATTTGAATATTCGTTGGTCGTCGACCTCGTGGTGCCCTAAGAATTTATGTGCAAAATAAGTAACTGGATTGAAGATCATCGAAGAGGAAGGCTCTTGTTCATCTTCCGATCTCCGACGGAACACTGCGGATAAACGATTTGTGACTAGTAACATTTCAGTGAACCGCGATTCCTCGTGTTACTTTCTGCACCGCACGGTTCGACTTCCGCAACTTTTGATTTTCTTCAACGTTTACAATTGGCATCAAACGTTTCGATAGCTTTCGTACATGTACGAGCTATGCGAGAGTCACGTGTATTCCGTTTACTAACCGTGTATTTGGAGTCCCAGTCCATATCGGACCGTGACGAACAAAATGGCGTTTACAGTGAAGTAAATCGCAAAGGATAGTGAAGTTGATTGAATCCGATGGAAACCTAACCTACACGGTTAACCGATACGGTTTAAACCGACGAGTCAGTCGAGTCGCGACGAAATCGCTCGCGGATAAGCGTCGTAGCAAAATGATTGAAACCCAATTAAACAGCAAGTTCCGTGAACTTGATTGGAACTAGAAAAAACCGCAGTTGCCTAGTTGCGGTTCTTTCGTTGAAGCGAAGTACTCCATTATTGGATAGAAGACAAGAGAAGACAAACCTGAAGAAATAAGTTTAAAATAGACTTCGGGCACTCGGACTACCGGAAAGTAAATTGAAGTTGCCGCGAAACTGATCGGATTCAACCAAACTGGGATTCCGGGAGGTCGCTAAGAACCGGAAGTGAATCAGCGGGGTTGGCCGTCGGCGCGCAATCGGCGCAGTCTCAAAATGGTTGGAATCTAACGGCAAGAAAAGTGATTATAAAGGCGCAGTTGCAGTGGCGCAGTGAAAGAAGACTAGAAGTGAAGTTTGAACAGTTGTTGAAAGAAGATTGGAAGTTGGAAGTTTAAAGGGACATATAAAATGGACTACTCGTACTTGAATCAAGCTGCGGCCGCAGCGGCCGCCGGTTTCGAAGCTTCAAGTTGCGCCCTTGCTGCGAGCGAGATGCAATGCGGCTACGGGGACCTAAGTTCGTGTTCTCAAATGAGCCAAGCGGCTTATCGTTACACGGCTGCGAGGGCGGCCGCTTATCCTGGCAACGCCGGAAGCACCGGGTCTTCTAATGGCCCGTCGCTTGGCTCTCATCATCCTGCACACAGTCATGCCCACGCGCATCATCCGGCACACGCTACACCGTGCTCCGTAATGGCCGCCAGGACTCAGGACGTTCATCGGCACGCCGCCTCCATCTTCCCGTCGGCCATCAATCTTCAGGGTAATCGCCGACTTGGAGCAACATTCGTACATTCCTTGTTACAGTTTTTCAGTCGTGTACGGTTAACTCACGCGAATGCCTGTAAAGGCGAGGACCTACCGAACGACTACCCTAGTGGTGGAGATCTTAACACTAAATATCCGGTTCACTTACCGCACCCGGAAACCCAAACTTCCTTTCGCTTTCGATGTGTCCAAGCCCATTAGCGATTGCGCTAATGGGCTTGGACAAAGTTTGTTTCCAATTTCGATGTTGGATGAATTCTGATCATTTTTTTTTTAGTTTAAGTTGGTAAAACTAGGATCGGTCAAGATTTCTGATCAATTATTTGGTTTAGGTTGGTAAAACTAGGATCGCTCAAGACCTAAAACAGACTGAAAGTAGATACAACGACTGGGAAGAACAATGGAATTCTCCCGTTTGGACGTTGAAGCAAAGTTCGTAAAAATGTTGAAGACTCGAAATCTTTTGAAACAATTTCGAACATTGAACTTGTTTGGGTTAAGGGCTTGGAGGCATAGGATCAGAGTTCAAAAATCAAGATCGTTTAGGTTCGTTTAGGTTTGGCATGCTACAGGTTTCAAGAACTTGCAAACGTTAGTTCCGCGTTCCATAATTAAGATTGTTTAGATTTTGGATCCTAAAGGATTCTAGGGCTTGAAGAAGTTTTAAACGAGTTCTAAAATGGGAAAAAACGGTTCCAAAGTGGCAAAAACAAAGTAGTCTTATTAATTAGTCTTAATCCATACAAAAATACACTTTTCGAATTCTCGAAATTCATTGAGCCGAGAATTTAATAAAAATTGCATTTCAATCCATTATCTTTTGTTTTCGTCAACGACGTCTCGGGTATGAGAATTTGAAGCTTCGTAGGAGTCGCTATAGACGAACTCCACGATGGCAGAAACCGACGACAAGATGGCACTGAAAATCAATGGATAGTCCTCTCTCGCCCTCTCTCATTCATCGCTATGGTTACGTCCCTCGTTCGCGTTTACTGCGGTCAAATTCTCCATCCTTTGCTCACGTCCTATCATCCCATTGCTCCGTCTCTTCATCTCCTACCTTCGAACGTCCCTCTTTCCCCCGCCACCTCCGCGCTCTTTCCCCATCACCATCGCGATTTCCTCTTTATTCGAGGCCCGAAAAATTCACGTCGATTCTACGCTATGAGACCACTCCAACGTTCGAAAAGATCGAAGTATCATCATCCCCCAATTGTTTTTGATCTTCTAATCAACGATCAATTGAAATTCGAGAATCTATGCCAGACAATTCATTACTTGAGTGAATTATTTAATAATCATCGTCTCCTTTGATTTTACCTCGTATGATGATATTTAATTCGGCATCGTCCTTGATGTTGACAGATGTCAATTACTACTCATCTGTCAATTAATTGCATTAATATTTTCAAGAATATTTATTTTTCCTATATATATATATATATATTTATATACAAGATTAGATATTATTGTTATTATTATTAATATTATTATTGTTTTTAAGATAATAATAATAATAAAATATATATAATTTAATTAAATAATAATTATTAAAATTACTATAATAATAATAATAATAACTTAATTATGATGTTGTTATGCTTAATTATTATTATTATTTTTTAATGTTGCATTTAAAATTCAATCTTGATGGAATTTCAAGGTTAGAAGATGTACTTTACAATTTTGAATGAAAATGAATGGAAAGTTTGAATCGCGGTGAAAAAAAACAGACAAAAATTAACATTTGAAGGAAACGTGATTACGAATCGAAGAGTCGAAAAGCATAGAATTTTTCGAGGAAAAAGCTAGTGTAGATTATTGATGGAAAATTTTTTTTTTCGTAAATATCACACCTCAAAATAACGATATTGGAATCCGACGGGATTATTTCTTGGCATCGGTCAATACGTCAGGTTGACTTACGTTTATTTTCGAACCAGGTGGTCTTGGCTACAAAGCGTATTCCGGTCATGACGGATTGGCGGAAAAACGGAAACAACGTCGGATACGGACGACTTTCACATCGGCCCAACTTAAGGAACTCGAGAGGGCGTTCCAGGAGACTCATTATCCGGATATTTACACGAGGGAGGAAATCGCCAGGAATATCGACCTCACGGAAGCGAGAGTACAGGTGGGCCATTCATATAATCGTTACGACCGATAATCCGTATCATTCGTTTTATCCGTTCCGACGATATTCTTTGCGTTTCGATTTTCTTTCACTCTTCACGAGTCTACGATTATCCGAAGCGTAATTGGGATCGTTGAGGTTGAAACTGAACGCCCTAAAGTATGTAAAAAAAAATAGAGAAAAAAAGACTAAATATGTAAAAAAAAAGAGACAAAAAATGGGCCTCGAAATTTTGTGAAAAACCGAAAAAATCGAAAAGCTTTCAAACTCAAAACTCAAAAAATCCTGTAATCGAATTTTCCATAGAAAACCGAAAACATCGAAAAAGTTCGAACCTCATAACCTTTTAAATCCCAAATATCGTTCAACTCTTATTTACCGACCGTAGGTAATAGTAGGGAACTAAATATATCGCGAAGAAAATTGAACGAGTAGGAAACTGCGCCGGAGACGAGTATATAAAAGTACAGAAAATCTTCGATGGTCGCCGGAAGTGCGGGTTGTCCGGAGTAATTTAATTACTTCGAGAAAACCGTTGGATAGAGAGAAAGAGAGAAAAAGAAAAATGGAAGAGGAGAGGGGGCGGAAGACAAAGAGTGTCTCGGAGTGTATTTCTCCGACACCTGCACTTCCGATCTCTGATGGATTATATTGCCCAACGCTCTTGACGGATTATCGTTCGTTTCTTCTCTTCTTTCTCTCTCTCTCTGGTCGTTTCTGGCTTTCGTAAAAAAAAAAAAACGAGGGCAAAGCCTGTCGGAGGAAATTCGATATCCTTCCGAGTTCGTCCTCGGAACGTCGGGAAAAGACATCGAGGAACGACGATACAAAAGTACAATCGTTGAACTCTTGTCCAACCGAGTTGTCACTTTTTCAACGAACGAAACACGAAAAAAAAATACACACACAAAAAAAAAACGAAAACAAAAAGGGCGAGAGCTCGGTCGAAGAGGTTAGTCGAAGGTCATTGAAGGACGAACCAAAGAGTTCCGATAGACAGTGATGATTTTAAAGTTAGGTTTGTTACCTGATGCTTCGATATTAGGCGCGTCCACTTCAAGGACTTTCAAGGTCATTCGCGAAATCGTCGAATAAGGACCCATCTTGAAAAAAAAAAATGAAAGAAACGTCAAACGAACTTCGATAATCTATTTTCTTATCTATAAAAAAAACAAAAAAAAAAAAAAACAAAATCCAAAAGATCGATTTTCTTTTCGATAAAATAAAACGAAAAACCCTTGAACATTATTTTTTACATCGAACTCGGTGCTTTCGTTGGAGTTGATATCGATGACGAAGAAAAAAAAATAACAAAAATCACGATACCGATTTTTTTTTTTAATGAAGGAAATAAAAATAAGATGAAAAGAAGAAAAGAAGAAAACAGCACCGTCCATCTCGGTCCGACTCTGGGGGTCTTGTCCGTGATGATTTATAGTCTGTAATAACATTCCGATATTACGAAACTCGACAATGGGACGGGTAGGGGGGGGGGGGGGGACGAGAATTACTCGTGGCCAACGGTGCACAGAGTTATTCTCGGGCGATAATTTACAATTGCGGGTTATCTTCGATGGACCCCGTACGAGGGCGAAAATTATTTTGGCTCGTCGAGGATAAATCAGCGCTGCGTTATTTCTCGTTTCGTTTTCGA
Organism: Ophioninae sp. A BG-2022a; assembly: GCA_030523105.1. Taxonomy (NCBI): domain Eukaryota; kingdom Metazoa; phylum Arthropoda; class Insecta; order Hymenoptera; family Ichneumonidae; species Ophioninae sp. A BG-2022a. Next base: position 31,548 of record JAPYZI010001595.1, read on the forward strand.
ATCGCCATTTTTGCTTTTCTGCATCCTGTTTATTGGCTTTCTTGTTTCGTGGAGCTTTTTTTCTTCTTTTTTTCGGTATTCGATCAATAAATAAATTCATTTATTTATTTATCATTGAATCAATTAATAATTAATTAATTAATTATTTATACATATATATATATATATATATATATATATGTATATTAATCTCCCTTTTTTTCTCTTTATCTCATTTCTTTCTGAAATGTAATTTTCACTTTGCGATTTTTCGTGATTTCTCGAAATATTTATAAATAAATATATGAATAATTCATTAATAAATTATGTATATACATATATATATATATATTAATCTTTCCTTTTTTTCTTTATTTTTCTTTTTATCTCGTTTCTTTTCGAAATGTAATTTTCATTTTGCGATTTTTCGTGATTTTCCCCCTCCCCCAATCATTTTCTTCGGTTGGCGGGAATGCCTCGACGAAGATCTAAGTTTAGTTCGATTTCGCGGGCTCTCCTGTCTAGACTCGAGCGGATTTCTCTCATTGATAATTGGGTTACACCATAGACGAAACCCCTGGGTGACATCGGGATCTCGCCTCTACGCATCTATACGTAATTCACATGGAAAATCACGGATCGTTTATTCCCTATACATCCATCTCTATCCCGCACTAATTTCCCATGCGAAACGAGGATTGACTGTCGAAATTTACGGTTGAAGGTTTATTGTATGGAGAATGCATGGGAAATACAATTTCATGAAGTATACTTACGATATATCGTGCTGCTGAAAGTGAGGTTACGTTTGATGTAGGGAAATAGGTTTTCGTGGTTTTCAGGCATTGGATTTCGGGATTTAAATTCAGGTTTTTATTTTATTATAAAAATTCAGTTTTTCTTTTTTTTTTTTATATCGTTAGGAAAGTCAATATTTTTATTCTGAGATTAACATTAGGATTTTCAAAATTATTTCAGAACGAAAAAAAAAGACGTTCAACCCTCTTACCTAGAGGGTGGAACTTGTTTCTTTCGATTCTGAAATAGCTTTGAGGGTCGATGTAATCGCAAATTTTCTGCTGATTACGAATATCATCGAATTTTCACCGAAAGCACTGCACACAGCCAAAAAAATCGTGTTTTTCGAAGTTTTTTACTATTTTTATAAGGAAATTTTGGGATCTGGGGGAAATGAATGGTAGATTTGTGTTCAGGGGATCAAATTACATCGAAATGGACTAATTAAAAAAATATTAAAAATCAAAAATTTTTTCCGATTTTTGGGCAAAATACATTTTTTCACTCAAGCGGGGATAACTTTTTTCCCTTTGGGATTTGGGCCTCCACTTTGCGCTTGATCTCTTCGTTATGATTTTCTCTTCAAATTGCTTTTTTAATCATTAAAATCCGATGATTTTTCGATTTTTGGCAGAATTTCAAAGTTGGACCATCGATT